>JALPQI010005038.1:0-66068 GCA_025490895.1 Thaumatotibia leucotreta | reverse complement strand
CAAATTACAGAAAAATGTTCAGTTTGTATGGGTGCCCTCCCACAGTGGCATAACTGGAAACGAGATAGTAGATCTGGCGACACGTCAAGACCACGACTTAGATCTTTCGGAATCGTTTGAAGTTCCATTCACAGATTATTATCACACCTTCAAAACCATTACAAAAAGGATGTGGAAGGAATATTGGGAGTACGTTACAGAAACGGAAAATAAAGGTCGATGGTACAAAGAAATACAGAAAGATTTACCTTCAAGACCTTGGTATAACGGCTTCCGATACATCAACAGAAAATTCATAACTTGTATCAATCGTTTGCGTACTGGCCATTGCCTCGTTCCAGCACATTTGAAAAGGAAGAATATAATAAATGATGATACGTGTACATATTGTTTAAAAGAAAAGGGTGATATTAAACATATAATATTTGAGTGCGAAAAGTTTAATGTTCAGAGATTATTACTTGTCAGTGCAATAAGTGACATTTCTGATGAATATTCGTTAAGTGTACCCCGCCGCGTTCAAGATTTACTGTCAAATACTGTATATTATATTCCAATTTTTAACTTTATACTTAACACGATGGAAAATATCTAAATGCTATGTATATATGTGTAGATGAATATGATGTATAGATATGTTTTAGTTTTGTTAACAAATTAACTCAAAAAGTGCTGTATGTAGTATTATGGACATGATGCTGTAATGTTGAGAAAACCTGTTATGTATAAGTTAACGATAGTTTTACATTTTGTTTTGATTGTTCTGTCCATTTTTTGAATTGTATTTCTATTTCAATGATTCCGACTGAAGGACTTGTATCCATGGTCAAGCAATAAATTAAAAAAAAAAAAATGTATATGATTTTATGTCATTTTGAATGTCAAAAAGAGCTGTCAACGGGAGCGATTTGGCGTGCGTCCGACCTCGAGGAGGCGCTCGCGCCATCTGAGTCAAAGGAGAATTTTGACTCGTGTCGCCATTTGTATGGAGAATATACGCAATTTTAAATTAAGGATTAAATTTCTTCGTTGTCTTTATGAGGAAAAATATGAATATGCCCTGATGCACTAATTCAGTTACCTGGCTTTTAAATTAACATGAATATTTTATGCCTGTTAAAGAAAAATATGCATTGCTTCGTGTTCGAAAAATATGCAATTTTTTGATTTTTCGGTACATTTAGAGCCGATTTCTAGGAAATTCATGTAAATATAAAATATAATATCAATTGGAGCCTCTGCATGGGTTCTTTCTGAATAAGTTCATGTAAGAAATATGTTTGTAGAGTAATATTTACTTAACAAATTCTTTGTTCGAAAATAGGTCTAAAACGACAAAATCGGGAATCCGACCCTTAAGCGTATAGACGCATTAGGAGGTAAAAATACCCATAATTGCCGATCAGGCAAGCGGATTGGCAATTGCAGTAATGTGTCCACTATGATGATGGTGCTGCCCGTCATCAATCTTCTATCAAGAATGGTCAGTGATACTTTAATCCCTTATCGTTCTTACGGCACCCGCGAGAAAAGTTGGTGATGCTGATGACCAATGCATTCTTACTTCGTGCGGCATGCATGGCTTCGCAGAATTTGCTGTCCAGAATAGTGTGGATTTGATCGCTCCAGCGTATTGGGCTGCGTCTTTTTGGTATTTCCCCTTCCACTTTGCCAGTCACACAAGCCGCTCTAGGTTGTTTTCTCTTGTTCTGGCAATGTGGTGGAAGAACTCCAATATCTTTTAGACATTTCGACGTTTTTATTGAACAAAGTGTTAAAGAATATTATAACGATCATTGACATGTCTAGATTATTTTTAAGTTTTGTTTGCTTTTTAATCTTTTTATTTAATTAATTAATGTGTAGGTATAATGTATAATTTGTGTGACATTTTGTTGTGACATGTGTTTTGTTCATTGATATACCTATCTAGGTTATTTGTTGAAATGTATTTCCTGTTATTTGAATTTTAGTATGTCTTGTGTATATAATGTTGTGTAATTTGTGTTTTGACATGTGTTTTGAATATTAAATTATTTGAATCTTAAATCCTTGAGGCTTGAAAACACTCATTGCATTAGCAATCCAGTCATTCCATGTACCCTCTCATTTACATGGTAACATCGACCGAAAATTGCCCGGCGGTGTCGTGAATATATGAATTTATATGGGAAAATATTGACAGCTACCTTGGCACGAATAACAATGAGATTTGTCAGAATGAATCTTTCTCGGCATTGCTTTATTCTCTGATCTCTGAAAGATTATAAGATAAAGTCTATTCTGAAATGAAATGGAGTGGCAGAAAAAATAGTTAATTTTATGAATTTTTACCTCATCTAATAAGGTAGTTATAGCTCGAGAGACATCAATATGTACCTTTCAGCTTTCAGTCGAGGCGATTTGCTAGTTAAGTATTTATAGTAAAAGCCGCGTAGGCCTTCCATTCTCCGTTCCTCCCTTATAACAGTTATAACGTACACCATCACACATGGATATTTTATTACACTATACAGTACTTACTTACAGAAATATTACATGCATGAAACTACTTGTGTGCTATAAAGCGTTGCACAAACTTTTTTTCATCACACTTGCCGTCTTAGTGCACTATTGCTTGCATACATAGCGGAAATTTTATAAAATAAATATCAGTAAGTACGTCATTTAATAATATTTTGTCTTAAAACTTATTTTTTTGTCGGCAAGCGTGTTGAAAAACATTGTATGCATTACGGTCGGTAAGTGAACTACTAACTCCGTACACCTCCCTTGATGCACAATGTACTATTATGTCAGGTTCTGGCAGAATATCAACGACGTGGCTTGCCGCATCTCCAATAGGGTGGGTAATTTTCCAAAAATTACGATTTTCTGGAGGGAACAGTTACAAACGGTGCCATTTGATGTTTGATTATCACTCTTATTTTTATTATATTTTTAATTTAAGTTTTTCAGCCTCCGGATTAGAGTAGAAATTTTCCTATTTATGGGGGCTTCAAAAAAAAAGAAATTATTATTTTCGACTTTTTTGGCTCCGTAACTATAGAAAACCTATTTCCAGGTAAAAACAATATTCATACATAGCTCATGTTGCAACAAAAAGTAAAAACATAGATATCAACTGTGCTCAGTACAAAATGTACTGAAGTTTCTATGAAATCTTTAAATTAGATCCGGGTCGCGTTTCATAAAGTTACAATTTACAATTTCGCTGTTTGCCTCTCTAACGCACGCACATATTGGCTAGAAAAAGAGGCAAACAGCGAAATTGTAAATTGTAACTTTATAAAACGCGACCCCGAAGGCAGAAAATTAATTCCGATGTCCAAATCATTTTGCACACTCTTTGTCGACCTAATTACGGAGCTATTTAGAACTGTGCCCAGTAAAAAACAAATACTTTTTTTCTTCATACATCAGTGACCCACCCTAATCTCCAATCTCCACACTGCGCCAGCGCCAATTCTCTGACACGATACATGGTTGTCTTTTTTCTTACCTTTCTTCACTTTCTTGTAATTTCAATCGTTTCTATTTTAACCTAATTACCACATTGCCATGTGGTGACAGCAGTAAGAATACATTTGTCACCACCCCAACTCCTCCTGCGGGTGTCGTAAGAGTCGACTAAGGGATTAAAGTGTCACTGACCATTCTACAAGATTGATGATGGGCAGCAGCGTCATCATAGTGGACACATTACTGCGATCGTCAGTCCGCTTGCCCAGCGTGGCAATTATGGACATTTACCTCCTAATGCGTCTATACGCATAGTTAATAGAAGAGGCCTACGCCCAGCAGTGGACTAACATAGGCTGATGATGATGAGGACCATTCATGATGTGAAAATGAATAGAGTGCTTATCTACGTCTCTACTCGAACTTATTTGTAAAAGTTTGAATCAGCCACCAGAATTCAGCTAAGCATGTCCACCTTTGAATAATGCAGTGACCGGATCGCCTTAAGACGCCTCAAGGACGACGTAAACTTCTTAAACTGCAGTTTAACTAACGCTCAACTTTGTTATAGTTTCAACTAGGTTTAGACTTGTGCATTCAAGTTGTGGTAATAACGTTGAAGACAGTTAATTTTGTGTGCTAATGTTGTTGTAATTTGTGCTTGTGCTGTAAACAGTGATTATTGGGTCGTGATCCTTAGGTACTGTGAAAAACTTGTTAAATTAGTGTTTCTGAACAATGTTTCCCATGTGACCTATACAGGGTGTTCGTGTTGATTTGCGTTTAATTGGACACGTTACTTGGGATATTAATAAAAGCTGTAATTAAAGGTACTTCCCCTTCATATCCCATAACTTTGGGACACGCTGTATCGACATCTAATATTTACAATTTACTACTTATCGTTAGTTGAAAAAGATTCGTAAGAAATATGTATCTAGCAAAATCACAATTTTGGCATCAAATCAGTTTATATGCGTTATCCTAACTAATATAACCTACCTTATTCCCATAACAGAAAATAACAACATAAAAGATTGATAGCTTATTTAAATTTGTGGCAATCAATGCAGTACTCTAAAAGCTGTTATCATTCAGTTTCCTGGAGAAACAAACCATCAATCATTTATGGCCATTAAGCAGTTGGAAGTTTAATCGATGGTTTTTAAAGGCTTTTTTAGATTAAGGGTAAAAGTTCATTAAAAGGCTTAATGATGACGTTTTCTTCCATTATTTTGCCCTACCGCTTCTGTAGCCTACGATCTTACGATCATTTAATATAATATTTATCATAAATTACTTATTCCTAAGTGGTTATTATGTCTTACTTGTAAGTTTATTTCACAGCCAATTCCTTTTTTCATTTATTTTAATGCATTCCGTAAAATTTCCTGAAATTGATATAAATAGTAAAGTTTTAATTACGAAAGATAATTTAATATTCACAAGTGCTTTACGGTGAAGGAAAACATTGTGAGGAAACCTGCATGCATCTGTAAAGAAATTCAAGGGTGTATGTGAAGTCCCCAACAAGTACCGAGCCAGCGTTGGGACCATGTAAAATAGGATTGATGTCGAGTTGCGGAAAAATGGCCAAAATACAACAACAACAACAAGAAATAGTAAATTTGCGTAAGTAGAACACAGGGACAACTGAAACACTTCAGACATTAAATTCAAGCCGCGAAAGATGAAACATCTGATTCACATACACAACTTGACTATATCGTTAGTTGTAATATGAATTAATGTAACTAGTCCGTGGGCTAGTCGGCCTGAAATTAGAAAACGGTATAATTTGGGGGTACCAAGTGTCCTTTTTACAGTAGTTAGACATATTCATAAGAATGTTAAAAAAGTATGATAGACATCTCAAAGTGGTAGCTAATAGGCATACGGACTATTTCAAGATTTCCGTTGTATGACAGGTATGGTTAAAATTAGGAGGTACAAATTTTCCTTTTCACGGCTGTTAGGTAAGCTTATAAAAACGTCAAAAATGCAAGATTGCCATTTATAAGTGCTACCTAACAAAAATGGGGGCCAATCAAAGATGGTGGATCTCAAGTTTTACAAAATCAAGTATATCTCGAGAACTATTAAATATATCTAATTACTCTCTTGAACAAAATTAAGGGCATATCTGTAAGCTTCATATTTTGCATATACACCATATTGCTAAAACCAACCAATAATTAATTATGACCAATTTTATGAAAATTTCGTGATTTTGATTTTTTTGTGTCGTGTTTTTACATAGTAGTCATGACGCTAGAAAAATTAAATATTTTTTTAAAGATAGTGTATTTAATAAGCTTTAATTTGATGTATATAACTTGTTGGCGGTATTAAAAATAAGACCCATAAAAAATATTTAAATGAATTGTAGTCATAATCCACCGTATACTTAGTGATTTAAGAGGCGATGGAAGTGCCACTCGTAAATAATAGTGCTTATTTCAAATAACCAAGATTGAAAAATATAAAAAAAATTGCCTCTATGTAAAAACACGACACAAAAAAAATCAAAATCACGAAATTTTCATAAATTTGGTCATAATTAATTATTGGTTGGTTTTAGCAATATGGTGTATATGCAAAATATGAAGCTTACAGATATGCCTTTAATTTTGTTCAAGAGAGTAATTAGATATATTTAATAGTTCTCGAGATATACTTGATTTTTTAAAACTTGAGATCCACCATCTTTGATTGGCCCCCATTTTTGTTAGGTAGCACTTATAAATGGCAATCTTGCATTTTTGACGTTTTTATAAGCTTACCTAACAGCCGTGAAAAGGAAAATTTGTACCTCCTAATTTTAACCATACCTGTCATACAACGGAAATCTTGAAATAGCCCGTATGCCTATTAGCTACCACTTTGAGATGTCTATCATACTTTTTTAACATCCTTATGAATATGTCTAACTACTGTAAGAAGGACACTTGGTACCCCCAAATTATACCGTTTTCTAATTTCAGACCGACTAGCCCACGGACTAAACCGCCAAATGACGATTTTTCAGCAGGGCCCAAGAACTAATTTAACATTAAATTTTATAAAGAATATAAGAGATCGCTTTTTAGCGATAAGACCGCCTGTTGATACCTACCTTGTAGATCAATAATTAATTTTGGCTTTGTATTACTTTGTCTTTGTGGTACAATAAAGAGTATTTATTATTATTATTATTATAAAGTATGTTGTATCTTTTTATATAATTATCCTATTGAAATGATGTTTATCTTGTCGATACCTTTAGGCTCAAAGGGTGTAAACGCCAAATTGTCACTTTACAGGAGAAGCAAAAAAAGAAAAGTATTTTAGAAAAAAAATCATAACTTCTTTGTTTTTTGGCAGAATAACTTAAATTTTGGCCAACGTACTTGAATTTTTAAGATAAACATTTTGAATATCAATCATTTAGGATAAATGAATAAATAAAGAAAAAGGGTGTGTTATACTCCCTTAACTTTTTGAAATAATGGCGTTTACGCCCTTAAACTTCACATAATATGCAAAAAATGTAGGGAGTATTGGTTACTAAACGTTTGAGTTTTGGTCTAAATGGGGCGTATATCACAATTACCGTAGTTATAATCGGTCTTATAAACTCATCCATAACATAGGCAATGCTCTGAATGGGTGTATAATACACCGTGGGGTTAAAAAAATACTTACAATCAATTAAAAGGTTGCTGCTTTTATTTAAAAAAATGTCTACACTGACTATGCTGTTGCTGATTATATTTTTCTTTTATGTCTAGGGATAAAAATAATGTTAATGGCGTTATTGGACAATTAAGCTACTACCAAAGCCCAGATTAAAATGCGATATGAAACCAGTAAAACAAACAACAATTCATCATAAATTTAAGAGTCAAACTCTTGTCGGCGTAACTGATGAATGTAACTGTATCCATCTAACTCTGTCTAAAGCCACCTCCTTGACTTCTTTATACGACACAACGTCTACTTTCTCTTTTATTTGTTTCATGTAAATTCCTCTATGTCTCCCTCTTCCTCGCTTTCCTTCAATTCTTCATTCTATTATGTTTTTTTATCAAAGCGTCATGTCGTATAAGGTGACCAAACATTTTCCCTTTCCTATTTTCTATTATCTTTAGCAAACTCCTTTTTTCATTCACTCTTTTAAGCACTTCTTCATTTGTGATATTTTTTGTCCAACTTATCTTCTCCATTCATCTCCAGCTCCACATTTCAAATGCTTCCAGTATCTCTCTGTCCTTTTTCGTCATGGCCCACGCCTGACACCCATAAAATGCTATACTCCAGATACAAGTTTTGATGAGCTTCTTACAAACAGCAATTAATAATGACATCTTTATTATATAATATATTTCTTTCAATAATATCCTCTAGATGCAATGTAAGGTACATTTACTCTCATTTAGTATTATTTTTCCTTATAATTACCAACACATACATATTAACTATTAAATTAAATATAATAGCATGCTTTTAGAATACTAATAATCACAAATCTTTACCTTTTGATTTTTATAAAACCTATAGACACAACTTAATATTTTTTACTCTCACATAGCATTTCTTTCTTTTTTAAATTACCAACATATAATTATGTAGATATTAATTAAATACTAAATGGAGTAGGAGACTTTTAAAATACTTAATCATTAAATAAAATTTATGTTTAAAACGCACAGAACCAAAAAATATAACTGTGCGTACTGTAAGGTAAAAATGTCGACTGAAATTGAACGTAAATTTATACACATTATACACAATGTCTCCCATTTTTATCACATTATCTGTCTATACTTTTCATTTCACACTTGCAACATAGGTACGCCAGTATACAGGTAAGTATACATAGATTTAGAATGATGGTCATTCGCTTCTATACTGTAGTTTTAATAACGCAATAACTGTTCATTCTTACTTTATAATTGGATAATGACAATGAATCATTACTATCGTATAGGTACACAGTACGTAAGTAATTTTGAAATAATAAAATAACTTAGCGAGCCTATAAGCCATAATTTGTACATTTCTTGGGGCGTATAAGTCAAAAAGTTTTGTTATCATAGGGCGTAAGAGGCGCAGCATGCCTACTACGTTACGGCGTATGAGTCATTTTAAAACGTACAATGCAAGGATACGGGCGTATAAACCTAATTTAGCCTACTAGAGTCATACTACCTAAATTAAGTAGCATGATTTCTACGTCGTATGAGCTTTTTTAGTTTTGTATTATAAACATTTTATAACAACTTTGTTATAAGACCTCTTTATTTTTTTTATTTCTGAACTTATTACCTAAATAAACAAAAAATTGTGTAAATGTATCAAATACGCCTCTTGCTTTTAAAAAATCTCCTAGAACTACGTGGGTCGTATATGCCCTAAATTGTCGAATTTCGTTGTTTTAACTACACATATCGATAGAGAAAAAAAAACTGAACAAAACTGCATTCAAAACTCATTTTGGCCAAAATGGCGTTTACGCCCTTTGAGCCTAAAGGTATCGTTGTATTTTTGAGAGTTCTATTTGACACTTTGTTACTAACTGCGATAGTTGTAGTTTAGAAAAGGTAAAGCGCTTACGCTAAATATTTTCCAAAAAATATGGATATACGTTAATAATGTAATGAAAATCATCAAAAGTAGATTTCGTCATTTAGTGTTTATAGTCACAAATTGAAATCGAATTGCTTATGAGCCATACAATGCAGATGGCGCTTACGGCATTGACATTTATAAAAATATGGTGAATTAGGAAGCACATATTTTTTACTTACAAATTCGTAATTATGTAAAATAGGAACTTGTCAGCCTCCGTAGCCTAGTTGGTAGTGACCCTGCCTACGAAGCTGGAGGTTCCGCGTTCGAATCCCTGCGAGGGCATTATTTGTGTATTTATTTATCAACAATATTTGTTCCTTGGTCATGGCTGTCTATGTATTTAAGTATTTATATGTATCTATTTATTATATATATCGTCGCCTGGTACCCTCATCACAAGCCTTAATTGAGCTTACCGTGGGACAAGGTTGATTTGTGTAAGATGTCCCAAGATATTTATTAATTTATTTGTGTTAAAATATTGTCTATGATTTTTTTTACTTTACATACCGTCCATTAAATACAAAAGCGACACGAGTCAAAAATTTACTTTTTACAGGGGAGCTGTTTAAAGATTTTGTAATCGTTTTTTGTTCACAAAAAGTTTTTACAGCATTAATATTATATGTGTTATATATCAATTTGTAGGCATTTTAACCCTCTTTTGATGTGTTTGGTTATTAGGAAGTAATATTTGCTGTGCAAGCTTTTATGAGCGTATACGTCCGTTTTGCATAAAAATTTAACATGAACTCTGATAAAAAAATTTCCATCAAAGGCCACAAATACAAAAAAATAAGCATTTATTTCATTTAAAGCATACATAAAATCATATCTTAAACATAGAAGTACTGGTTTTTAACAAAACTGAACCAGACAAAACTTTTTCTTACTATTTCTTTACTTACATATTGTCAGAACATGTTTTTAGGTACCGTAAACCGGGGTTACTTTGATTAATTTTAACTTTGGTTACAAATTTTTATGAATTTAACGGACGTACTAACTTAAAATTCAGATATAATTATCGGTTTACCTCAAGAATGCATAATAAATATAAAATAATACAACGCGATCAAAGTTAAATTGTTGAGAATGGAATTACTTTGATACCACTTATTTTTTACTACAAACCGGAACTAGCCCACCTAAAAGCATGTAAATAATAAAAATCGGTTAAGTACATTTTCAGTTATTTGTTTTTTCTATGTGTATTGTATTTGTGGGGTGGTTACTATGATCCCATACTAAATGATCCAAATTGATATGTTTTGACGGTTTACTAGTTTTTTCATTAGAATTGATGCAAGAACTTAATTTTTGCCGACACAAAAGTATATCTTTCAATATTTAATTGCTGCGATAATAAGTCTTTCGTAAAAATTTACTTATGATTAGTAATAAAGTAACATTTTTTTTTTCTAGACCTCATGACAGTTTCTCGCTAGTACTTGAGTAGGTACTACCTATGTAGTGAAGTAATAGACATGATGACTGTCAAGTCAAATCAACATTTTTTTCGATTTTTGAAAGATTTACATGAAATATACAAAAGTGACGTCACGTTAGTATACTACACTTATATTAAATAAAAGTTCTGCACAATAATTAAACTGCAGTCTATGTATTAGTAATAACTTATTCGTGTATGATGCAGTGCATAATGTCTAATAATTTATTTTAAATACAGTCATCATCCCTATGTTGGCATTGCCAAAAGTGAAAAAGTAAGTTTTTAGATTCAGTAAAACATACAACGGGGTTATATCTATGTTTGTTTTTACTTGTATTGTATACAAATAATATACAGGAAAGTATGACAAATACCTACTTAATAATCTGAGGTTTATGCCATTATTGTTTCTTCGTGATTATAGGTCCACAACATTCATAGTCATCCTTTCCACACAATCTTTAATATACTTTTAAGTAAAACGAACACATTATAAAGTACCACGTTTTACAATTACCTACTGTTTTTATAAGATGTATTCTATTTTTCAAGATTTCATGCAAAAGAAACACAATTATTCAATCTTGTACATTTATGGATTTTAATATTATACTGAATCAAAAACGGTTGTAAATGCAACAATGTTTTTTGAAACGTACTATGAAGTGTACATTTTAGAATCTTAACTGCCATTCCGTATTGCGGCTCCTTTGTTTATAAAGAAATCTAAACCATACATATTTACTTTATTAAAAACAGCATCATGTATAAATATGGCTCTTGTGATTGATGCATTTGAATATATTTTTAATTCAAAAAGGTTGCAAATCCTAATACGGCAGTTTTGATTAATGAAAAATTAAATTTAAGAGGATATTTTGAAATTAAAACTGCCACATTCCGTTTTGCGACTCCTTTTTATATAAAAGAAACATAATATATACGTATTTATTTTATTCAAAACGGCCACATCTACAAATATGGCACTTTTGCTTACATATTTCTTAACGTAATCACTTATGTTTTCGTTTTATGGCACTTTTTCACAAAAATGTCGTTCGTTTTGGTCAACGGTCGAGTCGCAACTGACAAAATGGCAGTTTAGCACTGAAGTTAGTCTCGAAAGAGGGATAGTGCAAAAAGGGCACCTGCATAATTTTGATACTTTCTAACGTCAAATCGACAGGTGTCTTAGTGCCACGTAAAATATCAGTGCTTATAATGTCGTTTTTGCAATAAAAACATTTTTGACGGTTTTTGAGTTGTGTCGCTTTTGTATTTAATGGACGATACGTTAATAAAAAACGCAGAAACCTAATAAAATGGCTTTTTTTTTGTTAACGTATTAAATATTTTTTTCTGGATATCAAAATTTTATATACACCGTTCGATAGAGTAGAAATTTCGGAGTTGAACGGTATACTTACCTCAATTTCGTCATTTTGGCGGTCACATTTATTCATATTACAACCGATATGTAGGGTCTCCCATTTATTTTTCTTTTTAAGTACAGCTATCATTTGCACTACATTTATAATGATTGTCGTTTAGTACCCACAGATCAAACTTTATTGCGCTGACTGTGATTACATTTATATTCAATTCATTGCCAGCCTCTGTAGCCTAGTTGGTAACCGGGGCTCTGTAGCCGGGGCTGTCCCCGGGGCCTCCACGAAACAGGGGAGCCCCCACAATAGAGATTTCGAAAAAAAAATTCAAATTCCAACTAGCAAAATATTTTTTTTGAGTATTGAAAGTGATCTACTCCGAATCTATACTTGTTTCCACAAAAAAATAGTTATTGAAAAACTTAACTGAATAAAATTGTCTACTTTATTTGGAAAATGATTGGGGGCCCCCTGGCCTCCACTCCTTTGTTGCTCTGAAGCCTATCAACCTCTAAATCTGGCCCTGATGACCCTGCTTACGAAGCTGAAGGTTCCGGGTTTGAATCCTGGCGAGGGCATTATTTGAGTATTTATTTATCACAGATATTTCTTCCTTGGTCGTGGCTGTCTATGGCTATATTTAAGTAAGCTTGCCGTGGAACTAGGTCGATTTGTGTAAGATGTCCCAAGGTATCTATCTATCTAAGATATCTAATTATCCCATGTTTTATTTATTTTATCCGTCGAAACCTCTTTGGCAGTTAGTGCTTGAATATCAGTGCTACTGGGCCTAAGTAGGAGCATTTCGTATGTGCAGCTGTAATCGAAAGCGAGACGTTACAGCACGCCCAGACATTGCCGGATAATTACGGTTAATCATTAATTTACGGTTCTGCTTGCGGCATTACGGAAGTGCTGGATTAAACTTACATACGTTAAATGCGAGTGGATTAGTAAAAACGTCCCACTTTGTCACCTGCGATAAGGGTGTTTAGGCATCAAATTTGTATAAAGGCACGCGCCAATTCCGTACTTATTGTAAGCGACAATAGCAGAAGGTTTTTACTAAAACGCTGACAAATGCTTCCTGGGCAAAAACACCGCAGCAAAGAAAACTTAGCAAGGTTCCCACCTAAGTGGTCCGGACCACATCCTCAAAGTTGATTTTTGTGTAGATACGTAGAATTTTTGCCGCGTGGTGACGGCAGTAAGAATACATTTGTCACCACCCCAACTCTTTCCACTGGGTGTCGTAAGAGTCGACTAAGGGATTGATGTGTCACGGACCATTTTATTGAAGGGCAGCAGCGTCATCGTAATAGGCACAATACTGCGATCGCCAAACCGCTGGCCACACGTGGAGATAGGGCGTTACCTCCTAAATCCTAATGCGTCCATTTGCATGAGTAATAGGAGAGGCCTACGTCCAGCAGTGGACTGAGATGGGCTGATGATTTGACGCAGAATTTGCCAGTGGTACTTGCGTGATATTGCAAGCCGTTTCTATACGGGTGTATAACAAAGAAATGAAACTAAATGAAACCGTTATGACATTTGCAGCTCGCAAATCAATCGCACTCAACCCAGATTACAGTATCTGAACTTTTCCCATTACTTGAGCTACCTCAAGAATTTACTTCTTCCCAAATTTCAAGTTTCTAGGTCAATGGGAAGTAAGTTTTGATTCCCTTGCGATCCTGAAATTATGCGACTCAAACGGTCGTATCTTTTGATTGCTTTGACTTACAAGTTTAATTCTTGTCCTAGTTGGTAGCAAATTTTGATGGTTGTGACATAGCAATTTTATGAAAAGCCTCATATCTATAATTTTATCTGTCTATCATTTTGAGCCTCAAATCTAGAAAATAAATGTGAGAACTTGATTATAAACGCGAGCCGATCTCTCTCGTATACCCGACCAGATAGATGATCACCGACAAGCCAATGTCAGTTTCAAATTGTATTTTACGTGGCTGGTAATCATTCTCAGACTGTCTCAGTCCGCTGATTGAGCTTTTCCTATTGTCTGTTGTATCTGAAGGCATTCGGAGGTACTCCTAAATAACCATATTCACCACGCTTGACAAGTGGATTGGCGGTCGCAGTAATGCATTCACTGCGATGATACTGCTATCTATCATGAATTTTCAGTGATATTTTAATTTGCGGTTGATGAGGTACAGAAATATCTATGTGACCTTCAAGCGGCTGAATGTCGTCAGATCGCTCAGGACAGGAACGAATGGCGAAGTCTGATGTGATGTCGGAAGCCAAGATCCACTTCGGTCGGGAACCAGCGCAGAATATTTACAACGAGGCTTTGAATACACGACCATCCCTTATTATAACTAGAGATACCATCGCCCACACTATACATTCGTAGATCTTATGCCTTTTGCAATAAAACTTACAGATTTACAGTTATGAGACTTATGAGTGTTGAATTTGACATCTACAAAAATATATAATCACAGGATAACTTGAACTAAAAAAGATTGTTTCATTCCTTTAAATGTAACGAACTCGGGCAAAGCAACAAAATGTACGAAAATGTGTGTAATAAAATAGTAACTCTTGCACCACGCTGACGTACCTTTCTACTTTTACAGCCAAATATCTGTCTGCCGCAGGTCCTTGACTGAATTATTAAAACGAGAGTCGACTGCACGTATGCGGCCTCCCTTATTTATTTATGTTGCACCATTTTTACGTCGACATAAGCTCATTTGACCTGACGCGGTGGATATATTATTGCGATTTTAGCCGCCCTAGTTTTCAGGCACGTATTGACTATTCTTATGAAATAAGTTAAGTCACTACTATTAACACGTTGAATGCGGTACATGCCAATTTCGACTTGTAATGTACTTTCTTCTGGTGCGAAGTGAAGAAGTAGCTTGTCTCTGTCTGGTGCGGGGTCGATTTGACTATGAAATCCTATGAGCTAGAAGGAGTCAAGTATACATTTATGTGTCTTTCTTTAAGTTCTATCTAGTAGGTACATCAAACTTTACAAGACAAATTTGACTCGTACCGCACTAGGTGCTAAAAATAATCAACCAGTGCGGTACCAACCAAAAGTGTCTTGTATACCTACTGTCTTGTACAGCACCACAAGTACAGGTCAGTACAGCCAGTGCGGGGGTAACGATTACGTGGTTTTTGTTTATCTTTCGATGGCACTTCCTATTTCATCATGAATGCACCGAGAAAACGATCGCGAAAAATGTTACAAAAGATTTTCGAAGAGACGTAGTGCAGTGAAAGTGTAACTACGAGTAGTGAACGAAGTGAAGCGAAAAATCGGAAGAATTTGTAATTTTAATTAGATTTTTTTAAATTATAATAATCGATATAGAACAGAATAGAAGAACTTTAAGTATTCAATAACGCTTAATTTAGACTTAACTACTTAATGACAATGCCAGTGGTGTACATTTTATAAAGCGTAACTGAAAAGGTCCACACTCAGCTTCATGTAGAGGGACCCTTGAGGACCCTGGCGCTTGTCCTTCGTGGAGACACTATCCGGGGATATCGATAATATTATTTCATTGTATTTCCCATCCCTACCAAAATATCGACTAGACGCCATCTGCCCTATTCCCTTGGTGCGACACAAGTCAATTTCGTATTGTTAATTCATTTTCCTATAAAGCCTAAACGAAGTACGACAGTGTGTAACGGCACTAGCCTTAGATCATTCAATTGTTTAACTAGCCATTGTAATCAATAAATCATCGATTTGTTAAACCAACAACGATATTTCATCTAAAATAGAGACCTTTAGTCACAAACCAAAATAGCCTTGTACCGCACCAGTGTACGACTATCGTACAATTCAAAAATGGTATGTATAGCACTGCAAGTAAATCATAAAATTATGTTCCCGCATTCAACGTGTTAATATAAGTACCAATATGATACCGCGGGTCACTCGGAAACTTTATTACATTGATGGAGAAATCGGATCTTAAGAAATCTCTTAAGTTGCCTGGGGTTCCAATTGGTTCATCATCATCATCTTCAGCCTATAATAGTTCACTGCTGGACGTAGGCCTCTCATATTAACCACGCGTATAGACGCATTAGGAGGTAAATGCCCATAATCGCCACGCTGGGCAAGCGAATTGGCGTTCGCAGTACTGTGTCCCCTATGATGACGCTACTGCCTGTCATCAATCTTTTATTAAATAATGGTCAGTGACACTTCAATCCCTTAGTCGACTCTTACAACACCCGCAGGAGGAGTTGGGGTCCAATTGGTTGGGAGGACTTAATTTAGTGATCTCTCAAGATTTATAATTTGGATGCTTTTTTAGATTGACATAATCAAGATACACGTATACTATATTATTTGAAAATAACTTCCAACGTTTTGGATACGGCATAAATATGTAAAAATTATGAAAATTTAATTTCTTTAAGAGATATTTCCATTATTCATGAGATGTCGGTACATAAATATACATTACTGTCTAGTGTCTAGTTGTAATATTATGTTTATTTATCTAAGACATTTTTAGATAAAAATAATGTTATGTCCCTCCACCAAGCTAATTTTGTATACCTAGTCCATTTCAAATACGAAGGCCCGATTCCACTTGACAAAGTCTTTAGGCGTCAACGATAGGATCAGTGATAACAAAAGATACCTACCTGGCCAGATCCTTTTGTGGAGTGATATTTTTTGCATAAATCGGTGTACGACACGTGCCATTTTGCAGTGGGCCAATTAAAAAAAATATATATTTATTTACCGAAAAAACAAGAACACAAAAATAACATTTCAGTGAACCCCACACTAGGCATTGCCTGTATCGTGGGGATCAAAACCATATAACAGATAACAAAGTCAGTGCGGCTTCAGATTTAGTAAGTAATACTTATGAAGATATAAGAAACGATGCATGCTTACATTGCTTATTAATACTAAGTAAATAGATTTACATAGTGAAAATATATGAATATTTGGACTTGTAAAATTAAAAGACAAAAGTTTCGAGTGGCCTCGGGCCTTCGTATTTGAAATGGACTATACCTTGTGTCGATTACACTACACACTAGCGTGCTGCAACAAAGCCTGTTAGACTTCTACATTAAAATCTCTGTGCATTTTGTATTTGCTTGCGTGACGACAGTCTACCCGCCCCTTGGTAATCATGGCTAATTCAGACACGTCATCACTTGTTTTTATGGGTAGGCCGCTCATTTTGTTCGTATTTGTAGTACCCAAAGAAAAAGTTTTTTTAGGGTTCCGTTGTATTATAGAGATCCTTAAACCGGGTCTAGCGATTGTAACGTGTAATGTAATGTACCGTGTAATGTAACACGAATTCTACGTGTAGACGTCATTACGAGCATTACAAGGTGCAAAAACGAAATTTGTAGAATTACACGTAATGTTACATTACGTGTAGCGTCGACAGTGCGAACGGCACACGAATGCCGTCCAAACGAGCACTGCGAGCGCTATTGTGCTCGTGCTAAAAACCGACAGCCGATGGATCAACACCGAGCGCCGCGTTACATGTAATTTACATGTAAAGGTGCGTTCAAACTAAAAGAGCATTCGCTGGTCTAACCTCCCACTCTATGAAATTCGATCGGTACACAAAACGTGATTGGTTGATTTCGTAGAACGGGCGCTAGAACAGCGAATGCTCTTTTGGTTTAAACGCACCTTTACGCTCGCAGTGCTCGTTTGGACGGCGTTTGTGTGCCGTCCACGCTGTCGACGCTACACGTAATGTAACATTACGTGTAATTCTACAAATTTTGTTTTTGCACGTGTCTCGTACGACGTTTTTAAGTACAGATGGCCCTCCGAAGTTTTGGACCTGACGTAAAATGACCCACTTCTCGCACTAGAGCCTAAAAAGTACACCATTTGTACTAAAAATTATATTTTTCCCCGATAGCCTTCGTCTAAAGGTTCAAAAAAAATGCGACTCTTTTATTTTTATTTCCTATAAATTGTTAATAAACTTTTTTATGTGAGTGATGTGTCATTTGTGCCGTTTTTGGATGAATATAACCTAAATGCGTTCGTCCGCAATCAGTACAATGAAATAGAAAAAAAAGTCAACGTCAATGTCATTCGTGTCATTTATTATTTTTTTATGTAACTACTTTTGTGTAGCTTGTCCATATAAAAAATGTGATAAGATAAGTAAAGTGCGTAATCGATAGTTACTGTAACGACAAAGTAAAGGTGAGAAATCAAAAAAATACAATAGAATATTACACAAAATATCTACAATTATTAACTCTCCGTACAGAAAGGACTCAAGTTTTAAGTAAATTGCCATCTAGCGTTCAATTTAGAAACTAATATAACTTACCTATTACAATATTACCGAGAGGACCGGGTAATGCAACATTGTACGACTATGTTAGCTTTATTAGTGACATGAATATTCAGCCAGATTTAACTGCTTTCATTTAGAGCAACGTGCACATGCAATTTTATTACATCGTTTGCACATTGTACCATAATGTACGGTACGTGACATCCCTTATCATGAGTTTGCCATAGTTATTGGTGGCAACACGATTGGACAGTTACCCTTGTAATAACTTATGAGACACATGGGGCAAGTAATACGTGCTAGCCACCTCATCCCTTTTGGGTTTCTGGTATAGTAAAAGATATGGAACTGCCATCAGCTATGCTATTCTCTTATTCACACATTCGACGCTGCGTTTGTCAACGAGCTCGACGACGAGACAGCCTTCACTTCGACGTAGAGCGCAGCGCTGCGAAAAACGGTATTCACTAACGTAGAACAGCTCGTCGTCGAACTGTAGGCGGTAACTCTCGACGCAGTGTAGTTCCAGCTCACGCCGCATTCGTCGCCGAGCGCTAGTGTCGTTTGAAGTGCATTAGTGAATACCATTTTTAGGCTCGAGTAAAACACTGAGTAGTAGTGTAGTACACTGCTGAGTATTTCTCAAAAAGTTTGTACATTTCGATCACGTCTTAGATTTTGATAAAAATTGGTAGGCTGGTAGAGACAATGATGCTGAGCAAGTATCACCACATTTCTAAAGAAACGGGAGAACATCCAAATATGGTCTGACTAGGCGAAAACATGCATTTGGGTTAGTATATTGATCCAATATAATATATCACTGCAAATGAGTCAACGCAAAAAGCGTCTACGGTTAATGAAAATGCATGGTAAGAGAACGCTTATTACCGAAAACGAGCATAAGCATAACGTCATTTCAAATCCTCGCTTGCGAGCCTTGTGAGCGATTTCAGCTGTTTGGATTCGTAGTTGGGTAAAATTAGTGAAGAATAGATTGGTCAAGTCCGAGTGCTCTAGGTATAATAATCGGTTTTTATTGCTATCCGGCTTATTACTAGTGCATTCATGAGGAGATTTATTGATTTAGAATGTGAAAATGATGATTTACATTAATAAATGTTAAGACAATTTTACACTAGTCTATTTTTATGGCCCTACGTATATGTATACCTATTACGTAGTCACGTCATCAGCCTTGCTTAGTCCACTGCTGGACGTAGGCCTCTCATTTTATCTATGCAAATTAACGCATTAAGAGGTAAATCCAGGGACCGGAACCGTTATTCTACAAATACGTCGAAATAGCCCAATATTTTAAAATGTTTCATACTCTATGTACTACTCAATACTTTATGTAATTTACAATATCATATTTTTAAATTACTCCATTAACATAGAATTTATAAACCGAAGAACGAAAAAAGAAGTCGTGTAGAAAAAATAACGGTTCCAGTCCCTGGGTAAATCGCCACGCTGTATACCTCCTCATTCATAAGCGTCTGATACCTTAACAAGCCACTAAAGTACTATTTGTCCCTTTCCCTATTACAGACATCAACAATGAGACCGAGAGGGACAAACAATACTTAGCGGCTTGCTAAGTTAGGAGACTTATGAATTAGTAATAACCACTAGAAATTGCTGCGCTTTATTTTTGCTATATTGTTTTACTAGAAAGGCAAAATGCACACATCTTATTGCTTTGTGGTAAATAATATCCAAACACAAAGTGGTGAAATCGGATTGTTTAATATTAATAGCCAATTCCCAAGAACGAAAACTATAATATATTTAGATGTACGATATACCTCTCGTAAACAAAATTACTAAGGCTACTTCGGTAATAATTTCGATGCAGGTATTATTTATTGGACCTATCAACTTACCTAATAGGCTGCCAAATTCCAGGTAGCGTACAAGCTACGATGAAATTACTGATCCATTCCTGAAAATTACTTTATCTAGGAAAACATCGAAGAAGTTAGGAAATGTAATCGATTTTCCTGAAACTGAAGCCATGACATGTATTTGGTCGTCGGGTGAACGAACGAGTGTAAGCTCTGAAATGGAATTCGAGATCAAAAATGTAAACAATCTATGACAATGACATGACATTACAAAGTCAATGTTAAAGTGACATTCCAGAGGTACAAAACGTTTTGTATCAAATGTAGTTTTTAACACCTTTGTAAATTAACGTCGCATTTTGAGATTGGTTTTTTATTTTATTTTATTTATATCTACACTTACAACTATCCTTACAGGTACTAATCCTAAGACAATGTTTTATGTGTAGATGTAGACACGCGAAAGTCAAAGTATGTCCGATAGGTACACAAAGTATCACAATCGTAAACATATTTTTGGATAAGACAATAAAAAACATACGTCTGCGTGTCCACGGATCCTGATTACAAAAATAAAACCTAGAAAATTGCTAGAATGATGTAAATAATCAACATAATCAATGTTTGAAAACGAATGTAATGTTACTTTAATCTTTAGGATAGTCGGGGAACGAATTCCAGTCTTCATCTTAGTTACGAACGAATCCATTTCGATTAAAAATATGAAAATTATTGATTTGTTGGTAAAAATACTAAAATCTTTATTAATGTACTTTGTAATGCTAAATATTAGGAGTTTTTATGAATTCATAAAACAGTCGTTTGGTGCTCCCCCTTGTTTTGATTTTTGAAGTCCATAGTTATAAATGCGAACCCTCTTACATGGTTCTTAGTGTAGTTACCGTATTAAATTACGAATAAACTAGTTATTGTTATAACTGCGAACCGAAGGTTTGAGATTTCTTATGATTGCCAGTAGTATAAATCAAACACCTTACATTTTATTAAAAGTAGCGAAATATATCATTAAAAAATATATATATTTCGCTTAATGTTTTGTATTAAAAATTAAAAAAAATTTTCGTCAGTGACGGTAAATACGCATTTTTTATAAGTATTTTAATGATTTTAGATTACCCCCCTCTCGTGATTATTTTTTTGTGGTGGTATCCCATTTGTTTACATTTTTGATCTCCAATTCGATTTCACACCTTAGAAAAGAAAACTATTTTTTAGGTATTCGCTCTTTTTCAGAGCACTTACGCCTTTGTCAAATTCAAATTTCAAATTTAAAAAAAAATCGTCTTAAGGGTATTTGTCCGAGCGTTTCAACCGCCGTGACTTCGGTGGCAATATTATCAGCATGGCAGACGTAGTTGACAACTACCAAGATATCCAAAAAAATTATGTGATACCCAGGGAAAAAGCGTGATAATGTTGCCACCGAACTCACGGCGGTTGTAACGCTCGGAGAAATGCCCCTAAAGAAACCAAACAATAAGCAAATTCTGTAGATTAGATAGAATTTTTCTTATTTTTGTACACCTTGCACTGTATTTAAGGTTAATTCATGTTTTTACCCAAGGTAAAAGGTACAAGGTAATCTAGAATCAGTTATCTGCGACAAAAAGCGACTAGTTTTTTTTGTCTCGTTAAGATTTTTTATGAAAACATTTTACCTTTTAAGATACTGTAGTTAGGGGATATAATTACTTGTAATTTAACAAAGATGAGTACTGCAAGAACTTGAACATTTTACGACATATCAAGCTTTCTCCTCATGCCATTCCTTGCAATTATTACTTTGAAGAGAAAATAGTTTCAGGGATTAAAGTTTTAAAAGCAATCTTATATTTTTAAGACAACAAGTAGCCAGATCCATCTCTTAACTTAAATATTTCGTCTGCCTAACATTACATAAACAACATTTTTAGGGTTCCGTAGCCAAAATGGCAAAACGGAACCCTTATAGATTCGTCATGTCCGTCTGTCCGTCTGTCCGTCTGTCACACCTGATTTACTCGGAAACTATAAATGCTACAGTAACGAAATTTGGTAAGGATATGTGTTGTATGAACCGCTACAGGATTATAATACTAAATTGTAAAAAAACCATTGGGGTGGGGGCCCTCCATACATATAACTGAGGGATAGAAAAAAAAATTTAGTTGTATATAAGCGTTGGGGGGTATTAATAGAAAGGTCTTTGAAAATGATATGAAGGTTTATAAATCTTATCTTTATTTAAGCAAATCGTTTTCGAGATACCAGCTCTCAAAGTCTGAAAAATGTCCCTCCCCCCCTCTATTTTTTAAACTACGCGATATAAAATTCTAAAAAAAATATATGTTATGCACATTAATAAACTCTATCAACGATTTTTGGTTTGATTAAATTATCTCCTATAGTTTTTGAGGTAGATTGATTTAACTGTATTTTTTAAATAATAAATTGATAATGGTACGGAACCCTTCGCGCGGGAGTCCGACTCGCACTTGGCCGGTTTTTGATATTATTTTATGAAAAGATTCTCTATAAAATATTTCCATTAAAACCTAATGATGAGTCTCGGAAACCGATCTTACTTAGAAATATAAATAACTCTCCGATTTCTCCTATATGAAAACACTTTTTAAACTAGAGGAAAATAAAGAAAATAAAATTTGTTGGTTATTAACCCATTAACGGCTGAATTTTTTTCATGACTCCGATTTTGATGAATTTCATAAATGTTATTATACTGTACCCTAGATATAGAAATTTAAAATCAGAATCAAAATCGAACTAGTAGAAAAAAAGATATTGACTGATGCCGAACGGCATCGCTAGCCGTCTACCGTGTCTTTTTAAATACATATCATAGTGTCAATTTCTAGCATTCATTGAAGAAAAATACAAACAAAACATCAAATTTAGTAAAACAATAATGACACTTGGAATGTATAATTATATTTCGCGTACCTACATCTTACATTGCACTTGCGTTGCAGGCGGGATCGGCCGTTTACATTACTTGTAGGCACATCGCATACACGATGCATAACCTCATGACATGGTATCAAAACAAATAATGAGCTATACCATCATATCATACGTCATCAGAAACTCGGTGACCAGTCGAATGTCATTAGTTTATTTATTTATTTATTTTTATTTAAACTTTATTGCACAAAATGAAAGTACAAATGGCGGACTTAATGCCTTAAGGCATTCTCTACCAGTCAACCACTGGGCCAAAAAGAGAGGTTTGATAGGTGCAGGCAAGAAAATCGTAAAATGAAGTCACAACAACTATTACAGTCTAAAAATTCAGATACTTAATAGACTTACACATATACTTTATACCATACACATACATACACATACATATATACATACAAGTGTACCCACAATGAAATACCAAGAAGATTATTAGTCACGCAACTTTGACAACAGATGCTTGCGAAGCATGTGCTTGAAGGAGAGTTTACTCTGAGCTTTCCTTATAACGAGAGGAAGGCCATTCCAAAGGCGTATTGTCTGAAGAGTGAAAGAATTCGTCATAAAACCGGTACGATGAAGGGGAATAAGGAGTTTACGGCCAGGAACAACATTCAATGATGAAGGTGGTGTGGAATCTAATGGAAGCGGTTTGCCTATAGTCATCACTGATGCGGATGACAAGTCCACATCACATCTGGCATTGAGCTAGCGACCGCTGAGGTTATGTGCTAAAGCCCCCGGGTCTTTACCTCCTTAGTTTTCGACTAAACTAACATTGGGTTCATCAGGAGGCTCCACAAATAAATAATTTTCATCGCAATTCGTCTCCTCGTTTCATATTGCTAGTGCTTCGTGCAAAATACAGTTCCAAATAAACAAAATAAATAATTAATTAATATTATAAATAAAAATAGTTACAGTAGGTACATATCTGGAACGAATATGTATCTCAAAATGTACAAAACGCAAAAAAAAATGGTAATTTAAAAAGACACGATATCGGGCTAGAGGTGCCATATGGCATCGACAATAAAGATTTGGTCATAAAGTAAACGAAAAGAATGCATATTTAATAATTTCATGAAATAATGGTTCTCTAATGTGTACTGATTCGATTAAAGGCAAAAAATTATGAATATCAATCACAATTGTCGAAATTATGAAACATTTACCTGAACACGTTGTCCATTTTTCCACATTATTTCTAACGTTGATATTTAACTCGTTCTAACTTGCATTATATGTACTTTGGTTCGCTATTCACTAGTTTAATCGAAAGATACGTTTCTCCTTGGCCGATTTGATATATAAAATCTTCACTACTCACAATATCTAGGTAATGTGCCGCTAAAGACGAAATGTCTAAAAGGTGATGCCATTTGGCATCGCTAGCCGTTAATGGGTTAAGTGCCCAGGAACGAAAATCGCGTGACCTTCGGCCCTAAAGCTAGGGTTCCTAATTTACCACAAAATTGAATCGATGTACATTCGATTTAACAGCAAAGTGGTTTGCGGCGTATACCATAGAGAAGTAAAATAATGAAGAGAGGTATCTTACCCACGTTATTGAGTTATTTCCTGAAAAAATCAATAAATTAATTTAAGTTAAATGTTAACTATTGATAGAGTATTCACTATCAGCAATGATGACAAGAACCTTTGAGCCTAAATACCGCTGCGAGGACACAGTAGGGGCAGATCTGCAACAAGCAGGCAGATAAGTAAGAAGTTACCCATAATCGAGACAGATGGCGTGCTCTCGTTTTGGAGGCCAAGACCCACATTAATTTAATTAATAAAGTATTTTGTAGCCTTAGGAGAATCTTTACCACCTTAAGTGTGTTTTATCGTGTATACAATGGTGTACGTTCTGAAGAATTTTATGAAATGCTATTCAGTCACCTTTTACAATTGCACTGCTCATAGGATCGACCTCCTTACACCATGGAAGCTAAAGAGTCACGTACTATGTGGTTTAAGATAAATTTACTACCGCAGATTTTCTGTCTGTGGGATGAACTCCCTGCCGAGCTTTTATAATGGACTAGAGAATGCTTTTCGGTAAAATAAAAGTATCATATTGGCTGGAGCAACTTTGATGTTCACATTGGAATAAATCAATTTGCATCGGGTCAAACAGATCCGATGCTATAGCGAAGCTGTTATTAGACTCCATTCCACCTTGTTTTAAAACGAGTACAAACTTTTTCGCAATGTGTTGCCTGATCTATGATAATAAGTTACAGCATTTCAAAGTTGACACTCTATCATCATCATCATCATCATCATATCAGCCGAAAGACGTCCACTGCTGAACATAGGCCTCTCCCAACGATTGCCACAATGACCGGTCCTGCGCCACCCGCATCCAGCGGATTCCTGCGACCTTCACCAGGTCATCAGTCCACCTTGTGGGGGGCCTACCCACGCTACGCCTTCCGGTACGTGGCCGCCACTCAAGAACCTTCCCGCCCCAACGGCCATCGGTTCTACGCGCAATGTGCCCCGCCCACTGCCACTTCAGTTTAGCGATTCGGAGAGCTATTTCGGTTACTTTGGTTCTGCTGCGGATGGTCTCATTTTTAATCCGATCACGCAGAGAGACTTCTAGCATAGCCCTCTCCATTGCCCTTTGGGTGACTTTGAGCCTTCTTATGAGGCCCATCGTAAGCGGCCACGTTTCAGTACCGTATGTCATCACTGGCAACACACACTTATCAAAGACTTTCGTCTTCAACACTCTATTGGAACTTTCTTTTCTCTGGTACCACTAAAGCATATTGATTGGCCGTCTTGAACTTCTGAGAGTGCCCGTGGTTTTGGAGTAATTTAATACATTTAGAGAGGTTGCACCAAATTCATCACAGACGGGAAATAAACTAGGAACATATAAAATAAAACTGTCGAACTGAAAGGAAACGGGTCGGACCAGTGAGGAATAAAAAAGCTATTTCAAAAAGAATTAATATAAAAAATTACAGCTCCGGTAGCATTATGTTTGCCATTTTTTTTTGAAGACCAACGCTCCATATTCAAAATTAAAATAGATGCTCCCTAAAATGTTACATGTTATTATGAACAATAAGAAAATATCATGAGACCATCTTACATAAATTTATCTAGTTCCAAGGTGAGCTCAATTAAGCCTTCTGTTGTGAGTAATAAAAGAAGATAAATAGATAAAGTAGGTACAAATATAATAATACTTACGTTATGTAATGTTTTGAGTACCGTTGTCAGAATAGCAAAGAAATGCTCTATATTTATCGTCGGCCTAAATCGCAAACCTCGTAACTCAATCTGACCAAATTTTACAGGAGGCACAAAAAACTTGATTACCAAAAATTTTGCATGAAGACTTGCTTAGTATTTTTTTTATATAATGTTAAGTTAAATTTAGCCGTCAGATTGATAAAACCATTTTTTTTGTAATCACCTGAATCTGAAAAATTTGGAGTTACGAGTTTTTCTTGACAATTTTAGAAAGCTAATCGGGAGTTAAGAGCTTCGCTA
The DNA here is from genome assembly GCA_025490895.1 of Thaumatotibia leucotreta. Lineage (NCBI taxonomy): Eukaryota > Metazoa > Arthropoda > Insecta > Lepidoptera > Tortricidae > Thaumatotibia > Thaumatotibia leucotreta. Next base: position 39,496 of record JALPQI010005038.1, on the reverse strand, counting down.
TAAAAATCCGTATAAATAGAGGATAGCCTTTTGATCTGAAAAAGGTAATTGTGGATAAAAAAATAAAAAAAACTTGCAAATTTTCTTATAAATATCTATCAAGAATATTCTTATAAATATCTATCAAGAATACACAATCAGAAAACCGTAGAACCTTATTACACATACCTGTTATACAGCACTCGTTTTCTTCCTTAATATTTACGCAAAACTGACGCGTAGTAACAACCTAACAAGGGATTGCATTCCGGAATACCGGAATTTCGAAATATCGGTTGTTCAACTTTCGTATGAATGTCGGTTTTGGTTACAACCCTATCAGCATCCGGTAGGATTAGTAGCTGCACTAGCCATTTCCGGCAGCCATTGCTTTTTTCGTCGAACTTGATTGAACACACGCTGCGGTGTTTAAATTAATTAAAACTAACATAAAGCCACATTTCAGTCTAATTTCATAGTAAAACTAGAATTAATAGTGCCAACTACATTGTGCGTTGTGGAATTGTGAATGCGGTGAGGTTTTCCCGAGTCCAAGGTGAACGGTAAGACGAGCTCGCACGTTTTCTGCTGACACGGACGCCCAGGATCGCTGGCCATCCACACGGACCTCATCCTCATCATTTAAGGTATGTAGTTGTGCACTATCGTTTCGGGAGTAATTTTCTTCATCAGTTTGCAGTTCGGTAAAATAGAATTTCTCGTTTCGAATTTCATAAAGATATTTTAAAGTTTTCATACAGTCCATTTATTAATTAATACAACCCAAATCATTGGTCATTCGGCCGGATACTTTGAAAAGTTGCCTATTTTAACATTAGAATATCATTATTTGTCGATTTTGTCGTGTCGGAATATTCTCTGTGATAAAATTTGTGGGTAAACTTTTAATTTCTAGTGTCGGGTAATGGCTGACAGGAAGTGTGGCTTTTGCATCTAAAAAATATTGTGTTGGCAGCATTGTTATTATCGTTCATTCCGGTCATTCCGTTTGGTAGTCTATGTTCGGTCGGTGCGTTTGGCAACAATTCGGTTGTCAAAGTCAAGTGTCAGTGTCACTGTCAGTGGTAACAGCTCATAATTTGATTGCAATAAACATTGTTTGTTGTTCTCGTATCGTTAATTTCTCGGTTTAAAACTTTGTTTATTGCACAAATAATGGGCTCGGACAGTGAAATGAAAATCGATAATCCCGATATGGACATGGTCGAACGGAATTACGCGGTAATGAGAATGGAATTATTATATGATTCTTCTAACCTAACTGGATATATCGAAAGTGATCTGAATCCCATAATCAATGATTTTCATCGTGCTCAGAAAGCAATAATGCTTAAAACGAAAAACATGGAGCAGGAGTTTGCGGTGACAGTGGAATTCGAGAGGAATTTAAAATCGGTTTTGACAAAATTACGAAAACGCTCTCCTGTCATAAAGGCATCAGAGGATCAAAGTGATCAAACGCATTCTAAAAGTGAGAATAATTTGGCAAAATTACCTAAAATAATTATAAAACCTTTCGATGGTAAATTAGAAAATTGGTTGTCGTTTAAAGAGTTGTTTGAATCTTTGATTCATAAAAGGAACATTTCAAATATCGAAAAACTGCATTACCTTTTGACATCATGTCAAGGTAAGGCATTGGATTTAATTAAAAACTTCCCAATTTCGGATAACAGTTACATTGATGCTTATAACACTCTGATTGATTTTTATGACAGGAAACGACAAATAACTTTCGGTTATTACGAAAAAATGTTGCTTTGTGAGCACGCAAAATCAAAAACTGCAGTGGAACTAGAAAAAGTAAATCGCGTATTTAAAGAAACACTGCAAGTTTTAGAAAGATTTGGATTACCTGATAAAAATTTTATGCTGTTTTATTTTTTGTGGACCAAATTAGATAGATTAACACGGGAGGCCTTCTTACTTGAATTTAATTCAAATGAGATCCCTCAATTTGAAATTTTACAAGAATTTGTTGATAAGCAGATCCGTGCTTTAGAGGTGACAAATACTGGGACAATGCTGAGTGGTAATAATAGTAAAACTGCTTCAACATATAATCAACAAAAGTCAACAAAGCTTACTCTTGTTACCACACAGCAAACGGTCTGTGTCTTCTGTACTGATCAGCATAAATTAGAAACTTGTGACAAATTTAAAAATTTAAATACATCGGAGCGGTTCAAATTTGTGACATCAAAGGGCTTGAGTGTAGGTTGTTTGTCGAAGAGCCATAAAGTGAAACAGTGTCAGGTAGCTTGTCGATGCAGTATATGTGGGTACTCCCATCACACATTACTGCATTGTGAGAAGAAAGAGGAGGCCACACCCCAAGAGGCTAGCTCTTCTCCACAGTCTTCAGTGAGTGGTTCAAATAGCCATGTAACTCTAACTTCAGTTGCAACAAATAAATTAGTGTTGTTTGCCACAGCTCGTGTTGCTGTACGGGATAGTACTGGGAAATATCAAATTGCTCGTGCTCTATTAGATGGTGCTAGCGCTAGCAATTTTATATCACAACAGTGTGCTGATCGTTTGGGGTTGCTAGCGACTCAATCCAAGGAAACTATAACCGGGATAGGACATGCTGGAGTCAAATCAAATGGTTCATTACAATGTACTATTAAACCTATCGGAAAAGATTCTATTAATTTTGACGTCCAAGCATCATTGCTTCCATCAATCTGTCCTGAACAACCATGCTATGCAGTGAACACGTCGGAATGGCATTACCTTAAAAATCTGCCTCTTGCTGATCCGGATTTCGCGACACCAGGACCAATAGACTTATTGCTAAACGCTGAAATTTTTGTATCTTCTCTTCTAAGTGGTCGCAGAAAGGGTCGACAGGGTCAGTCGAAGGCATTAGAAACCATTTTTGGATGGGTACTTATGGGGGATTGTTATGATTGTCGCGCACCATCCTTTACAAATTGTCGGAAGGATTGTTTTTTCGTTAATACTTCACATACAAATTTCTCGTTGTCGTTAGATGAATCCGTAAAAAGGTTCTGGGAGATAGAAAATATCAGTAGTTCTACTCAACCTGTTTTGTCGAAGGATGATCAGTTATGTGAGGATACTTTTGTCGCTAAATTTTGTCGCACGAGTGAAGGCAGATTCGAGGTACCCTTACCTTTTGTCGATCCTACGAATAAGCCCACATTTTCGCATACTCGTGAAATAGCAATGCGAAGACTGTTCTCGTTAGAACGCAAGTTAGATAGGCATGCGGAATTTCGTAAATCTTATGTTTCATTTATGGAGGATTATGAGACCAGTGGTCATATGGAGTTGGTAGAGCCACCTCTATCAAGTGTAGGAAAATTTAATTATATCCCACATCATGCCATTTTGCGGCAATCTGTTTCTACACCTCTAAGAACTGTATTTGACGGGAGTTGTCGCGATAGCAACGGAATTTCTCTCAACGACACATTGTTGGCAGGGCCAAAATTACAAACTAACATTTTTGATGTCCTCACTAGATTTCGGTGTCATAAAATAGTTTTTACGGGAGACATTAAAGCTATGTATCGTCAAATCCTCGTTCCAGAAGAGGATGCAGAGTATCAGCGTATTTTGTGGCGTCCTTCCTCTAAGGGCCCAATCAAGGACTATAGACTGCGGACGGTAACTTACGGCGTTAAATCAGCTCCATATCAAGCTTTGCGAACTATAGCTCAGCTAGCTGAAGATTCTGCTGATTTATATCCAGAAGGCTCACGAGTGCTTGGTAGAGACATTTATGTTGACGATGTTGTCACAGGCGCCGATTCTATCGAACAGGCTTTAAAGGTTAGATCAGATATTTCTGAAATTTTATCGTCGGGTGGGTTTCACTTGAGAAAATGGACCTCTAATAATAAATTAGTTATTGCTGATCTGCCATCCTCTGAGTTATACTCGAATGAGTTCAAACATTTTGATGAAGTGTCAGATTTGTCGCTTAAGATTCTAGGTTTATTATGGCGTCCCCAAACAGATTCGTTTCAATTTGAGGTTGCTACACCATGTGACCAAAGATGTACCAAACGTATAATTTTGTCGAATATAGCGCGAATATATGACCCGTTAGGATTTCTATGTCCTGTCACGTTTCATGCGAAATATCTAATTCAACTTTTATGGTCATCTGGCGTTCAATGGGATGATGATGTACCAGCAGCAATTGCCTCTGACTGGATGAAATTTAAAAATCAACTTTCATCATTAAAGCTAGTTTCCATTCCTCGTCGTATGATACATTCTTTCGTGTCGTTGCAATTGCATGGATTTTGTGACGCCTCGGAGCGTGGTTACGCCGCTGTCGTGTATTGTCGTATTATCACCATCGAGGGCTCTACATTGGTAGAGTTTTGCTGTGCTAAATCTAAAGTCGCGCCGTTGCGAAAATTGTCGATTCCTCGATTAGAACTGCAGGCTGCCGTGTTGTTGGCTGACCTCATGCTGTCCGTACAAAAGGCGTTAAAGCCTATACATGCTGTTCAGGAGATATTTGCATGGTCAGACTCCAGCGTAACTTTGGCTTGGATCCAGTCGTGTCCATCACGCTGGAAGACTTTCGTTGCGAACCGAGTGAGCCATATTCAGGATATTGTCGCTCCTGATCGCTGGCATCACGTCAGTACGCATCACAACCCTGCTGATGCAGGATCCAGGGGATTACTGCCAGGCGAGTTGTCAGAGTTTGATCTTTGGTGGAAGGGCCCGGCGTGGCTATGGAGGGAGGAAAATGATTGGCCTCGTTCTTCCTTCGACAATATAACTAACGATCGTGTCGTTGAAGAACAACGTATTTGCAGTTTAGTCGTTACAAGCGACCCTAATTTGATTGACGAAATCCTAAACAGGTTCTCCTCGCTTTTCACCATAAAGCGTGTGTTAGCTTATTGTTTTAGGTTTTTACGCTTGTCTAAAGACCGGAAGGTAGTCGGATCTCTACAGTCGTCTGAAACCACTGCAGCTCTCATGTTTTTAGTAAAACATGTGCAGCTCACTTCGTTTAGTGTAGAGATCAGTCACTTGAAGGAGGGTCGTTTTAACTCATTGCCAAAATATTTGCGTAAGCTTTCGGTATTTATTGACAGTGCGGGTATTGTCAGGGTGGGCGGTCGCTTGGCAAATTCTCTCGTTAAATATTCGGGGAAACATCCTATTTTATTGCCCCGCTCCCACCGATTAACATTTTTAATTATCGACGAATATCACAAAAGATTCTTACATCCAGGTGCCCAAACTTTACAAAATTTACTTGCGCAATTATTTTGGATTCTGTCGCCAAAGCGAGCAATTCAGGCAGTCATTGGAGGCTGCGTGAAGTGTATTCGCGCTAATCCTTCTCCGGCGTCTGCGCCGATTATGGGAAACTTACCTTCTTATCGTGTTTCGCAAATAAAACCATTTTCGAGTGTCGCCATCGACTATGGCGGACCTTTCGATATTGCTTTCGGGCGTGGCCGTGGTGTGTAGGGTGGTCACAGTCCAGACAGTCACTGGTCAGTACAGAAGACCAGTTGTGAAACTGTGTCCTTTACCACTTTCAGAATAATCTTATATGTACTAGTATTACCACTTAGCATAGTCTTGTAGTTATAAGCATTTCTTTCGGATTCTGTTGTTATTGGTAGAGTAAATACTGCATATTTAGGTGAGCGGTATGTTCAACTTTCGTATGAATGTCGGTTTTGGTTACAACCCTATCAGCATCCGGTAGGATTAGTAGCTGCACTAGCCATTTCCGGCAGCCATTGCTTTTTTCGTCGAACTTGATTGCGGTGTTTAAATTAATTAAAACTAACATAAAGCCACATTTCAGTCTAATTTCATAGTAAAACTAGAATTAATAGTGCCAACTACATTGTGCGTTGTGGAATTGTGAATGCGGTGAGGTTTTCCCGAGTCTAAGGTGAACGGTAAGACGAGCTCGCACGTTTTCTGCTGACACGGACGCCCAGGATCGCTGGCCATCCACACGGACCTCATCCTCATCATTTAAGGTATGTAGTTGTGCACTATCGTTTCGGGAGTAATTTTCTTCATCAGTTTGCAGTTCGGTAAAATAGAATTTCTCGTTTCGAATTTCATAAAGATATTTTAAAGTTTTCATACAGTCCATTTATTAATTAATACAACCCAAATCATCGGTATTTCGGACCGATTTTGCTGTTATTACAATTCCGGAACTGACACACCTAATATCGGAATTCCGGATTTGAAAAAAAAGTGTTTTTATTATATGGATATACATAAAATATCAACACGATTATGATAATTAGGTACAGAATACAAAGCCACCACAAGATATATCGATAAGTAGTTTGCCACAAATTGTATTATGTTTTCGTTTCTGTAAAATAAACTGTGTTTACTAAATACTAGGTACCTACTACTAAACCACGAAAACTGGCCACGGTAAGCAACGATCCTGTAAGATTTTAATAATCAATTGGGTTGCAATTATTTACCGTTATTTTTCATTTAGCCCTTCGATAATTATACGCTATTTACATATGTCGAAGAATCGTAACCTTTGACTAAGTCTCCACTTGGTCTAATATCAAGTAGCATTCCAAAAAAGTAAAACATTGGTGTTTGTAATTAAAGTTATTTTAACAGTGTATTCCTAACCACATTTAGAAACTATAATGCTGTATAAACTTTTCTGGATATAGCCTAGTTACAGAGTTATTACCAATTGAAAAAAAATTGTTGTTACTCAGTACGAAAGGTTTTTTTTAACGGCGTTGGTGCCATTATGGAAAAGAGCCTCACTAACCTCATATTAATACATTTCAAAAAATGAGAAATAAAACCTTTCAAAAATGAGGTTATCGTAAAAAAAAAGTTAACACTCATTTTAAGTGTTAGTTTTATAACATATACTTTTTATGTCAAAATACAGTCAAAAATTGAAAAAAATAAAAGGTGACTAACGTGCACCTGAGACCTTATTCTTAAGGTTTTCTCACACTTGCCATTTCAATTATTATCTATGAAAACAATAGCCGATATACCAGGCAACTTCTATTAATGTCCCAAGTAACCTGTCCAATTTAACGAAAATCAATAAAACACAGTGTATAATGACTAATGTTTCTGATTCGAATTACCATACCTATAAGTACTAAGTATTTGATATAAGAACGTAACCTTAATTTATTGATGAACAATAAATACAATGTGCCCACGAGGAAAGGGAAAAAAGGAAAGGGTTACAAATGTCATATAAAGTTTACCGGATGCCGTTTATTTTAAGAGAAAATGCCTTGTATTACCGTTTTAGACCGTTACGCATTTTAGGTAACCATTTTGTCTCTGTGTTGCCTTAGTCAAGACCAACAACACAAAAGTCACACTTAATTGACAAACATCAAAAGGACAAACAATCTTTTATTTTTATTACCTAAAACATTAAAATGCATTTTTTTGCAAAGTTTCATTAATACAATAATATTACAATATACAATAATTATAATAATATAGAATACTTTTTTAAGTAGTGCAGCATTCGAAATACACAAAAAATCTTGCTTCTTTTAGCCTCAGGAATATGCTGTTAAAATTTTTCTGTTTCCTCATGAGCATCTTGTATACAAATCGTATTGAAATTTTAAGTTTTATTTAAATAATACCTAGTTTTACAAAATTTTCGTTAGTTCCGGAACTGGTTCCGGAATTCCGGAATTGAAGTATAATATCGGAAATCAGTTCCGGAAATGAAAATGATCCGATATTGCAAGTCCTAAGTCGTCATAGCAAGCTGTACTGACGGAAGTGGCGGGGAGGGAGATACGAGGTATTTCTTTTACAAAATGGCGGCCGGGAGTTGCGAGGTTTTCTATTTTGCTTTTTAAACATAAACGGTTTATTTTTCGTATTTAAGAGTTTTGCCGTTAGATGCGTTCAGAATAGTACTATCTAAAAATGTCAAAACATGATTTTCATAAAAATTGGAGTTACGAGGTATGCGATTTAGGCCGACGTTATGTTGCCAACATTTTACAAGACCCTAAAATGAAAACAAAGTGTAACACGTCAAACTTCAACCAAACAAATCGCAACTCATTCAAAATGTTAACTCAAATAACAAGTACAATTAAAAACCTTCACCTATTCCGAGTTACTTGTTATAATTAAAGGTACCTTGGATGTTATTACTGCGGAAAACTCCGAAGAAACATTAATCAAACGCCTTTCGCTGAAAGAAAACATTACGTGAAAACACTGAACCTTCGCTTGGGGAGTTTTTAGCTGGAATAAAAGGTTGGAGCAAGCGATGAGCGATAAGCGATCATAAAATAGGCCTACTACCGCAAAAAGAGATTCGTCAAATTCGAGGATTTTTCTCTGTCACTCCAAAGAAGGCGTTATTAGAGTGAGAGAGACAAAATCTTGAAATTTACGGATTTAGAAGTTCGCGGTAGGTCCGCAGGTCTCACGAATAATGATGAACGACTAGTGAATCGCGAGTGACGAGTTTTTTCTTTGCTGATGAGTGAATTCATAAGCGGCGTGAGCTTACTTACTTTCTATGCATCTCGCTCTAACCGATACCCGGCTATGAGCGGGGTGAACGATCTCCTGCGTTAAGCTCACGCGTCCAGTAGACTTGCCATGAGTTGGAAAGTAAAGGAAACGTTAGGTTTACTCGATACGTATTGTATTGGAACGAGCGCGATGGCTTGCTTTACGTTTTGAATAAAACCTAACGTTACTGATTGTTTACACCTCTAAGTAAAACTACTGGTTATAATAGTTTACCATTTTAATTATCGATAAAGTACAATCGGTAGGTAGAGGTTCTTATTTATGTCTAAGACACGTGCGGAGGCTTCAGCGAATAGAAGGGAAGAGACTTGGCGTCACGGTGCACTGATGCGTCTGGTGTCGTGTGCGCGCAACCAGGGCACTGTTTCGCGCTCACGGAGCCCTCTGATTCGCTACCGACGGTCGTCTGGATTGGTCAACGCCGGTGCCAGTGTTACCAGGCGTTAACACCGATACATGCAAAGTCATGGTGTGACTACAGCTCATGATAAGCACGCTGACTCCTATCACTTAAGCCAAGCTCACGAATAAAAGCCGCATGAAAAACGATGGCAATTCTAAATAGGACAGCTATAAATACCGCAAATTACTTATTGACATTTTGTCGAGCGTAAAACTCAGTGTTGATGGAAACGCGTTTGAAAACCGACGGAATTGTTGTACAAGGATGCTTTGTTCTCTGCTTAATAAATACTTTTGAAAAATGCGTTAGCGGTACCTGTGGTTTTAATTAAAAGCACAGCAGTATATAGCAAATTGCCTGTAATCATTAAAAATAAACATACGAATAAATTTAAGCGAGCTCTTATGACATATCTAATAAGCAAATACTATTACGTTATTTCTGATTATTTACGTTGTTAATTTTGGAATGTGTTTTGGATTTTATTTGATAATGTGTAATTTTTATATTTTAATTATTTTGTATTTTTATTTTTCAGATATTTGTTTTATTTTATTATTCATTTTATTTTAGTTTTTTGTTATCGCTATAAATTAATGAATTATATAATTCCTTATTTAATTAATTTTATAATTAATTAAATAAGGAATTGCATTGTTTTTGCATGCCTAATGTTCAAAATGTTCAAATATAGTGACACAAAAAAAATTTATTACCATCACAATCTTACCCCCTCATTCATAAACGTCTGCTAACTTAACAAGCCGCGAATAATTGTTTGTCCCTTTCGGTCTTAACAATGTGTCCATGAGAGCAAAAGGGACAAATAATTATTAGCGGCTTGTTAAGTTAGCAAAAGTTTATGAATAAGGGGGTTATTCAATTATACATTTACTACCCAATACTACTCATGTTTGCAAATAAAACAGTTTGAGTTTAAGTTTGAAAGCATAATTTGTCTTATCTGGGGGCTACCGTGATCTCTTATGCGATTCAGTTTAATAATAATAATAGTTTAGGTTCAGCTTGTCAATTTTTGACAGTTGTTCTACAAAATTAGCATATTCAGATTAGGTCGTAATAATTTTTTAAGGTGGATTTAGACCAAACGAGCGAATGCTCATTCTATTCCCCACTCTACGAATTCAACGAATTTCGACGAATCACGTTTTGTGTAACGAACGAATTTCTTAGAGTGGGGGTAGAATGAGCATTCGCTCGTTTGGTCTAAATCCACCTTTAACCCTTAACTTGGCAGTGTACATACTTTTTGATCCACTATTTGATTTTTTTTAAGACAGAATTTTTTGCTCTACACAAAGGCGAGGAGGCTATAACGCACGATTTTTTTAAATTCTGCCAAGTTTAGGGTTCAAAACACACTGTTATATCTTCAATTTAATAAAAAAATAAAATTAAAGCGTTCATAACAACGCCATTATTTCCTATTTTAGTTGTTTACCCAGTCAATGATACGGAACACTTTGTGCCCGAGCCCAACTCGCACTTGGCCCGTTTTTAGGGTTCCGTAGCCAAAATGGCAAAAATGGAACCCTTATAGATTTGTCATGTCCGTCTGTTACAGCCGATTTACTCGGGAACTATCAATGCTACAGTAATTCAATTTGGTAAGGATATGTTGTATAAATAAACCGCTACAGAATTATGATACTATGTATATTGTAAAAAAAATAATTCAGGTTGGGGTCCTCCATACATGTAACTGAGGGATTAATTTTTTTTAGATGTATATAACCGTGTGGGGTATCAATATGGTCTCTAAAATGATAAAGAGGTTTATATATTACATTTTTATTTAAGCGAACTGTTTTCTAGATATCAGCTCTCAAAGTCTGTCGGTATAAAATTTAAAAACAAAATTATGTTATGCACAAGTATAAGTTCTTTCGACAATTTTTGATTTGATTAAAGTAACTCTTATAGTTTATGAGGTAGGCTGATTTAACTGTATTTTTTTTAATGATAAATTGATAATGGTACGTAACCCTTCGCGCGCGAGTCGGACTCGCACTTGGCCCGTTTTTATAACTGTATGCGTGATGAGAACATGCTGTATAGTCTTCTAATATTAACCAATACAGCTCGAACCATAAAATTTATTGCGATCATTTTGAAGAAATAGGCCAAACAATAAGTACCTAGAATTTGTGCGGAAAGCTTGGCGTCAGGCAGCAACGCAGGCCCATATATCTCACGCGCCTTCAATTTACGGAGAGACTCTACGAGTATCTATTTAACGGCTCTAACAATCAATCTGAGTTATAACAGTTTTAAGTAACCAAAAGCAGACTTATAAAGCGGTTTTACGAGCAAATCGATTAAAATAGCAATTTATCGTCGTTTTATCGAACGAGATTTTTATTGTGAGTGCTTTCGGGTAGGCGATATTTATTGATGGTTCAGTTAACGACGCGAATATTAAATTAGTGGGCAGTAAAAAAATTAGGTCGCCATTGGAGTTCATTTTTATAAAGTACCTTTTTAATGATGTAAGAATGTATATTTTAAAGTGTTGACATGTTAACAGTACATTGTGCATCAAGAGAGGTAAGTACGGAATTACTAACGAGTGTCAGAAGCCCGACGCCATGGGCGGAGGGCTTTTATGACTCGAGTTAGTATTCCGCTTACCGACCGTGATGCATACAATGTTTTTCATCACACTTGCCGACAAAAAAAAAGTTTTAAGACGTAATATTATTAAATGACATACCGACATAATTATCTATTACTCCCTAAGGAATTTCACTTTTCTATTACTCCCGCTACGCATACAAGCAATGGCGAGCTTAGACAGCAAATGTGATGAAAAGTATATTTTATCAATGAAATGAATATGAATATGTTTGCAATTTGAGTTGTCACGACAAATGTATCTATTGAAGATAGTAATTTTTTTTTCTTTACATAATCAATAAATAAATCGTCCTTTTACTGCAAATACATGTGCATCTTTTATGTTATCCGATAATGAATTTAATGATCATTATAATTAAATTGATTAACATATTTATGAGCGGATTCTTTTGATACTTATTTTTGCACTTCACTGTAACTACGTATAGGTACAGTCAAGGGCATTAATATATATACACTTCTCCATACTGATCCCTTACAAATGTGTCTATATATTAATGCACTCGACTGTACTTATATCAATTTCACACGGAAATTCTATAGATTTTCCTTTAATATGCCTAGTTAACAGGAGAGGCCTACGTTCAACAGTGGACTATTATAGGCTGATGATGATGATGATGATGATGATGATGCCTAGTGAATGTACTGGGCGACAATACTATTCTCAGCCAAATTCCTCGTACCTATTCTGTGTGCCAGCAGAAAACGAAAAAATACAAGGTGCCCGTGAGGAAAGGGAAAAATTTTAACAGCATATTCCTGAGACTAAAAGAAGCAAAAAATGTTAAGTGAGTTTTGGTCAGATCTACAAAAAAAAAAATTTTTTTTTGTTTTTTTCATGTTTTGGATGCCTCAATACACAAAAATGGATTTTATTAATGAAACTATCGCGAAAAATGCACTTTAAAAGTTTTTTTTTATTTGCTAGGTAATTAAAGATTTTGTTTGTTCATTTAATGTCTGTCAATTAAGTGTGACAAGACTAAGACAACATGGTAACAAAATCGTTTCCTAAAATGCGTTTATCATAGCGTAACGGGCTAAAACGGTTTTAGGAAAAAATATAATTTTCTCTTAAAATAGACTCAATCCAGATAACTTCATATGACATTTTTAACTTCAAATTTGGTCAGAAATCCGCTGTTGATTTTTTTCCCCTTCCTCATGGGCACCGTGTATAAACAAATATTTATAGATGACTTTCAATAGCATTTTTGTTGTTTTTGCTGGTGAGCAAAACCACCACCGGATAGCTGCCACCGTCTTACCCGTTAACCTGCCGCTAAATAGCAGTGTTTGCATTGCTGTGTTTCGGGTTGGGGGTAAGATAGTCGCTGTAATTACAGGCATAGATAGAGGCAATCCATCTAAGTCCTAAGGGTAGGCAGCGCATAGGCGATTTTTTGATGTCCATGGGCCTCAGTTCTTGCTTTCCATCAGGGTAGGCTGAGAGCTCAATTGTATACCTTAAAAAAATTGTGAAACGCTTTCGTACATTTTATTTTTAAGTTATTGTTAAAAAAATTGTTTACTGTTTCCATCTACTATCGCACGGATTAGCTTTAATGTGACGACTCATCTACATTAACCGAGCGATTAGAATATCCATCCACGATGGATTGTAAATCTATTTAAAGGGTCTACGGAAAAAAACAAATCCAGTACTTAAAAAAATCAGGCCAAATTCACACCGTATTCTGTTAATAGTAAGGTGGTTTTTCCGTCTGTAATTTGAATTGACTAGACATGTTCTTTCCGTGGACCCTTCATTTATATTAGTCGAACAACCAATCAATCTACGGATAATCTCTACCGAAGAGACGGCCGTGTTTAATTATACCGAATTAATGCTAAACTGTCATTTATCAAACGCCTCTAAAAAACTTTTAGCGTCAAGTCGAACCCTTTAATATTAAAACCAATGCATGACTTTTATTCGCGTGAAAAAGGAATATGATAAATAGCGGTTTGCGTTAAATAAAAAAATCAGTATCTTGTGAGTATAATGGGTTTATTCCTGCGTCATTTAATAAAATACCCTTAAATGCAACAATAGGGGAGAGTGGGTAGGATTGGTGCAGGCGGAGCATTCGTACAGTGATCATATATCTCCGCTATCCGACACACGAACATATTCATATTTTTATATATAACGGTCACTAATATGCAAAGCTCACCACCGAGAAGGGATGGAAATATGGCAGCTAGTTTCTTCAAAACATATTATTATCAACCTTTAGTATGCGTTACCGTCAAGCAGTTCATTTAAAATTGCCGGCTATTGCGTAAAGTCGAATTGTAGTGGAGCAGATCTGCTACTAAGCATACGAAAGGTTAAAACGTGTTTTTGACACTTTAAAGTAATTATAACGGTAATTTTTAAATACATTTATTTCAGAAAGCTTTGCTCAGTCACAAACGTAATTAACTATTATATGCTTCATAAGCTAATCTTTGAACTACGTATGAAATGGTTTATTTTTTGTTTTAACGTTTTCTTTTCTGGTTAAGGACCTTCGTACAATCAAGAATGTATGAGAACCCTTACTGTAGGAATGTACCCTAACATATTTGTTTAGTGAGAATATTGTTATTTCCAAATGAAGTCACCGATATAAGAAAAAATATTCGTAAATAAAAACAGACAAACGGTAAAAAATACTATGTATGTACGAAGGTACCCCACGCATGGGGCGCTTTTGTACATTTTCCACTTTTTGGGAAAAGCAATCTGACGTTGTTACTTTGTAATAGCTCTAAGCTGCACTATTATTAAAGCCAGATAACATAGCCATCAAGCAGCATTGATTTCATTTAAAAATTGCTAGTACTTTTTTTTCTACGAGGCATAGAGTAAAAAGTGTACGAATCCTCCCCACTTTCCCCTAACACTTTTTCTTTGTGCTACGAAGTTCCCACGTTCCACGTTTGATTACAAAAGTCATCTTTAAGATTTGCGACTCGCGTCAAAAGCTGACCTTTATTGCGAAATCAAATGACACAAAATGTGTCGAACAATAACCCATTTTCAGTTCATTCATAGCATTTTCTGTCCCAATTATTTCTTCGCTTACATCCATATCACGAGAATTTCTTCCCGAGCAATTTTCAATCTTATTATTATGAGTATAAGGTTAATTCAGGGAAGCAATATCGATATTGTTACTGCCATTTTTGTTATGCATATATCAAAGCCGTATTTCCAAGGTATAAGGTTCTATTTTGTTTCGTTGATTGTAATGTGTAACGTGTTTGCTGTCAGTAAAGAGTGATGTGTCGTTCACGGAAATTTTACATGGAGGAAAATATTCCGGTAAGGGAATCGGAAAATTTTAGTGCACCAAAAATAACTTCAGCAAACGGAATTATGTGATTTATCATGACACATTTCGCTCTAGTCGCGCGGTAAGTTATTAAACAATTCTTGTTTTGCGAGTAATAACTTAATAAGACACAGTTTACATGGTGTTCTTTGCTATACGACAAAACTGAAAAGTACATAATAATTATATGCGTTTCTATTATACGCCGAATCATAACAATTGATGTAGCGCTACAAAAACATTAGGAAAATTTCGATTATTAACTTTAGAAAAACATTTTTTTTAAATAAGTAAGTTCGCATATCGACGGTAGAAAGGCTAATTGGCTTAAGCGACACTTTGGGCGATATTGAGTTATTTATATCATCGGAATCGGCAGATTTTTCTCCGTCGATTGAGCTCGGTTTCATACCGATCAGACGATTTTGATGGCGGTTAACACTTCTGAAATTTGGTACAGCGTTAAAAAAATCAAGGCTTGAAGCAACACAAAAAATTACATTTTTGAATGAAACGTGACTTGACCCACAAACATGTTTGGTTGGTTCCCGCTTAAGCGGTTTTTACTTTCCCAACTTTGCCAAGCAAGATAATGAAATATCCAAACTTTAATAGAATGGAAAGAAGCTTGTCTCTACCACCAGCTTGGGATCCAGTTGTTCATCTGATAAAGGAACAGTCTAGACATAAACCGTGAGGCTGATGTATTTGGCGGTGGTGACCATTACCCCCCTTTTTAGTACTGGCAAAATTTTTTCAAAATTATTTTAAATTTCCTTATTAATCAAAATTGTATGTTTCGGTTTAATGCATGATGATCTTAAGATGTACCACAAATGTTTTTTGAAAAGAGTTGTCCCGCTGAGTTTCTTGCCGGTCCCAATTTTGGGATACCTTCCTAACAATACAATCATACAAAGGAAGGAAATACTTCTCAGGCAGTGGCGTAGGGATAGAACCGGCGTAGATTATTTATTTTTTTGCCTCTTGTCTTCATTCTGAAAATATTTGTAATGAATAACTAGCTTAATTTGCAAATTTTGTATGTACATCCACCCTTAAAATTTATTGTCTGTGGTTTAGTAATTTTTCTTTGGTGGGTAGTTTTGTACTTATCTTTCTTATTTTGATGGAGGTAGATCTATCAAATTTCCTCCATTGTCAGTCATCCGCAGACTACGAACCCTGTAAAGTGTTCGAAACGTCGGAATGAAGTTAAAATTAGTTAATATACGCGAGTTTATCCGTTTTCATAGTTTTATTTAATAATAATTAAAGTTTAAGTCTAAATACTTACTTACGTATTTCTGCCGCTTATATTGTAAAAAAAAACTGACTACAGATATAATAAAAATTAAGATTAAAAAATGGAACGTATCAAGCGTAGTAATAAATTAATTAAAGATGTTAGGCAAAAAGAGCATTTTTTTGACAGAAAGGTTATTGCGGATGAAACGCTGTAATCAATATCCGCAATTTTTCTAAGACTGATTCTGCCAAATAACTATCTAATTATGTTATTAGAAGCAAATATTTTTCTTTATATAGCAATAAAAATTGAGAAAAACGATTTTCATTCATTTTGTTTTCTTTAGACCTGCAGAGTAACTATACCTCTGTCTCAAAATATCCGAGCTTCAACCACCATGTTTAAATTGTTTAATCATATTCATATAATTCCTGAGATTTAAGCAATCCGTTTTTCAATGAGTGTGTGTCATTAAATCAATTAGAATCGCCACTTATTTCCATTAAAGAACCGCTTAAACTGTTTAGCCTTACCCCGTTGTATAGTAAAAATAGCGCTTAGCTCAATTAGCCTTCTTTTTAAAAAAGTGCACTTGTACACTACAGTCTTATGACTTGCCTCCGGAGGCAGACGCTGTTGGTATTTGAACCAATTAGCCTTTCTCTCATTTTTAGCAGATTTGTCTTAAGCGACCTTTATTTCGAGACATAATAAACTAATTTTATCAAGGTAGGAACCAAAATATGCGCCTTTATATCTTGAATATTTGATGGCAGTTGCGTTACAATATACCTGTTACTTTTTTTGTAGCGATTTTTTTTCTAAAAAATAAAACTTTAAACGGCTCTCCTGTAAAGTTCATAAAATGTCGGTTAAGTCAATTAGCCTTTCTACCGTCGATATGTGACACGTGTCTTGTTCTCATGAACCCTACTACGTGTAGGTAAGTACATGATTTTGTCTACCAACACCAGTATCCTCACAGTTACTCAAAGGTTAGCTGGAAGAGATCCCTCAAAGGGATAAGTTCACCTTTATAAAATTTCACTGTAGGTATATATTATAAATATTAGATGTCATATACCAAAGAAAAACGACCAAGATCACCTATGTCCGAGGTGGGGATCGAACCCACGTACTCAGCTTTCGCGGCTGATGCCTGTACCCCTCGGCCACTCGGTCTTATTATTAATTATTATTATTTAGTTAATAAATAATTTGATTTGTGTTTTCGCAATACGTTCTGTAGGTATATATGTTTTGTTTGTTATTTTTTATGATTTGTGCAATAAAGTGTTCTACTACTAAACTGCTACTACTATTATTATATGATAGTGTCAGTACTGTCAGTAGAGCTCCCAACTGAATATTGTCGTAACTTTAATATAATCTTACTAATTAAGTAGCTTTTTTATTTATAACACCAATGCTATACTGAATTTAGTCAAATTTCATCATTGCCAAACCTATTTATTCGAAATCACACTGCTACTGCTTTAACATAATTACATCGGATCATGCCTACATTATACAGTAGGTACAGTCAGTTATAAAGTCATGTCACCTCAGTAAGGTGAAAAAGTGGATACATGACTTTGTAACTGACCGTACTTTTATTAATGTAATAACAGATTTTGTGCTCTAAAAGATGCCCTAACCTGGATTTCAACTCGAGATCACAGCTTCGCAAGCATTCACTACCGTCAGAGCTATATAGGTATTGAAACCGTCAAAGTTTTCGACGTTCCTTGTTTAGGGAATATTCCCGGATATAATTAATGTTCACACGGCGTCACATCACTAGTTCGTAGGTAGATTTTTATTGCATCTAGTCACGTACAATGATGCCCACGTGCCCAAGTAAATTGGCGTTACATGGCTTTTCTATTAATATTTTATATATAAGCTATATTATTTATAGGTCCTCTCGAACGCTCCCAGATTTGTCAAATAAAAGCATAATTAAGTTACAATGAAAGTAATTTCACACAGCAGATGACGTTTTTTATATAATCATGTTCTTGAAAATAAATGTTTCCCTGTTAATAATTCCGGACGTTTTCATGAACGCAATTAGTAGGAGTTTTTATGAGTAATTAAAATTTCAATTTCAGTTGGACTTTTTTAAAAACAGGACGTAGGTAGTCAAGGGTTAAATATAATTATCTCATGTTCATGGAATTATCGCCTGGCAACATTACACTTAGCGATAACACCCCGTATGACACAAGTACGTATTCAATGCTATGTCGTTGGCAATTAATTACATCCAACGTCACAGTGACATAGTGTCACTTGAAAGCGAGTTTACAACTATAGAGAGGCGTAGGCCGAGCGACGAATGCGATTATTTAACATTATATGTTGTTGCTATATTTTATTCCAAGATTGTATTTTAAGTCGGCAATCCAGAGGAAGCGTGTTCGAATCCCGTGACAACCAGAGTCTTTCGCAGTTGATTTTCTACATTATGGGATTATCCGCATTGTAAAAAAGTAACTTCAATATCAATTTGTTTAATTAAAAAAATAAATTGTTTTTTTCTAATCTTGTGTATTTTAAGTGTTTGTTACCCTAAGCATCCATTGAATAAATATAATTAACTAAATGGCATACGTAGGCAAGCTATTAAAGGACTGCTAAGCAATTTTTACTATGTAGGCAACAAAGAAATCGCGAATTTTTTGTCCTAATTATGAGTTGATTGATATTTAACTATGAATTCAGACTCAATGAAATAATAATACCGAGGTTTGTATCCATCGTGAAAGTTGCTTAGCGTGACCGTCCCTAGTACCTATTTCACTCCTTGGTCCACGACCCAGATTTCACCCTGTATTTAGGTATATAATTATAAATACATAAAAATACTTACATACATGGAAAACAATCATGACAAAGTCACAAATGTTTGTGATAAACACACAAATAAATGCCCTTGCTGGAACTCAAACCCAGAATCTCCAGCTTCATAAGTAGGATCACTACCAACAGGTGGCATATGATGATCATCGTTTATCATGCTACGCGTCACTTTTGCACTCGTTTCATACTTGCTAGAACGTGACGGCAATGACGACGAACGATTGAACACTTGACCATCATAAGCCTACTGATCTACGAAGGCCGTTGAGGGTGATAATGAGTAATGACAGCTTAGAGTCTTATAATTTGTAATTCATATTGATGGGAACTTGTTTCCAAGTGAGAAAGATCGAAAAAAGTACTTTTTTCTCAGTAACATGAGTAATTACGAAAAAATTGCGCTAATATTCATAATAACATGAACATCATCCTTCATGTTATTGTAATAAAATTTTTGATACTAGTAGGTAATTATGAAAGTAACTGTAAATAGGTCTAGGAACAGGAATTCAACTAATTAAAAAAAAGTTTATTACCAGAAAAGTATACAAAGATCTTTAGTGTTAGTAAACGCGCAATAATTTGACCATAATTTAGAAATAGCACAATGTTTAAAGGTATTTTATACTGAATTCGTACCTAGTGCTCAATATTTTATGTAATTAACAACGTATCGTATTTTTAAATAACTCTATTAACAAAAAAATACATGCCCAAGAAAGAATAAAAAACGAAACCGTTCTTTTGTATGAATAAAATACCGGTATCCGATCCCTGACCCTGTATTACGGTAATTCTCAAATGTCTACATTTAAATCTAATTACCGTAGCCGACGATGTCACACTGAAAAAGTGACATATCAATATTATATTAGAATTTAAATACCACTGGGAAAAATATCGGTAATTAGATCTAGACCTTTAAGAATGACAGATTAAATGTACAGTCTCTCAGCCTATACCTTGTGTCTGACACTGACAGATAATGCGAGCAACAGTGCTTGCAAACAATTTGCGACGCGTTGTAAGCCGTGACAGAATGTGTCATGGCAACGCAGTTGGGAATCTCGTGAATGGTCCCATTTTCCTTGGAAAATGTGGAGAATGGCACACTACGGAGCAGATTTGTCAATGGTTTCATTTTGACTGTATTTGACATACCCCCGACATACCCTTGTACCCTTGTATTGTATTTTTGTATTTGACATACCCTTTGCATATACCCGAGAAATTTGACCGGTGGTTGCTGAGACCGAGTGGCCGAGGGGTACAGGCATCAGCCGCGAAAGCTGAGTACGTGGGTTCGATCTAGGGCTGCCAACTGTCCCGCTATATGCGGGACGTCCCGTTTCTGGGGTCCTAAAGTATGCGTCCCGCAAAAAGTTCGCCTATTGTCCCGCTTTTCGGGGAATACTAAACTGGAAATACTAAAATAATAATATGAATACGTAAATGAGAGCAATTTAAGATTGCGTCATATTAATTTGAATGTATCGCGACGTCCGCGACTATGCGAGCACCGTGCACTGAACGTGTATACTGCCAAAATATGGATGATTGCGTTGGGTGCATTAAGTGCATCTAAATTGAACCTATCTGTCCCGCATTTTATAGCCAAGTCCCGCAATTTATTCGCGAATGTACCGCATATCTATGATCTTTGGTTGGCAGCCCTAGTTCGATCCCCACCTCGGACATAGGTGATCTTGGTCGTTTTTCTTTGGTATATGACATCTAATATTTATAATTTGTATTTGACATAGTTTTTTTAATGAGACATAATTCAATTAATGGTCATAATTAGTTAAGGTTTGGGACTTTATTCATTGTATAAAATAATTATGGAAAGTATTGAAAGGTAACGGTAAAAATAATTAAATTAAATGTGAATATCTTGGGACATCTTACACATCTTACTCAACCTAGTCCCACGGTAATCTCAATTAAAGCTTGTTATGTGTATGGTAAACAATTTTTAGAATAAAAACGCCGTAATATATTAATAAGAGGATTCTTTCGATATGTTTGCACTTCACTGTACCAAGCGGTAAATGTAATAGATAGATACATATATATCTTATACTTAGAATATAGACAGCCATGACCAATGAACCAATATTTGTGATAAATAAATGCACAAATAATGCCCTCGACGGGATTCTTCTTAACCTCCAGTTTCGTAGGCAGGGTCACCAACTAGGCTAATAACTGACAAGAGGATTTATTTTGTTGACTAAATGTGACAAAAGGGGTGAAATCTTATAGGTATACATGTAGAGGTCATTGCCGCTAGCTATGCGCCGACAGCCGCGCACCGAGCACCAGCCTCTCTCTCTCTCTCTCCATCTATCTTCCCTTTCAAATCTCAGATCGAACTTTGCCTAGCCTTACCTCATCATCATCACCAGAATCATTTTCTCTCTCGCATGCCCATGGCAAATCCTTCAACAGCCTCTCAACACCGTCCTCAAATGACGGTGCAACGACCGTTCCGCCATGGAATGCGACCCGGCCACAGCTGCAGTAGCGGAAACGCGTGAGCAGCCACACATACTCCAGGAGGAGTATCGTTTGTATAATGTATATTCAGTCAGTATACAGGGTGAGCATTTCAAATGGGTCAGTGGGGAGGTTTTGGAAACCATAACAGATATCGAAATCTTGTCTTAGGAACCATGGCTTCGATTTTAGTAAAAAGAAAAACTGCATTCAATCATTTACAAAAATATGTGTGCTCGATCCGGGAATCGAACCTTGATTTTTTGAAAAATAAAATTTTAGGTTATTCCATTGGATATCGGTTGTGTAGCTCTTAAATAGTAAATGCTACTAAGAAACATAATATGTAAAACTAATAAAATGCATTGTTTTCTAACAATGAAGTTTTATTTTTCAATACTTCAGTGCCGCTGCCGGCAGTTTGAATTTGTAAGGAGGAGTTCCAAACTATGAGAGATAGCGAAATCTGTTCGTAGGAATCATGGCTTCTGTTTTAGACTTAATAATAATAGCATTTTTTTTAGATGAAGAAATGCTCACTCTGTATATGTAGACAGGACGCGGATAGGAATCAGATCTGCATTTCCAGCGTTTGAATATACCTTCTGAGGCCGAGTGACGTATTTTGTTTCGCAATCTTATTCTGTAAGAAAACTTTATTCTATTGGGTATTGAATAGAGATTGATCTAGGAAATGAAGTTAAAACTACTTACAAATTATTTTATTCCTTAACTATACAGCATAGGCACTACGCATGTTTTTTTGAAATTACAATTCAAGAGTAGTTGGTTAAATAAATAGCGGTTAATTTTGTTATTTGTCTCATCCTAAAAGATGCAAGTAGGTCTTAGGCAGAATATAAAAGCTTGTTAAGGACTGGTTTAATTCTGAATAAAGTTATCTCGCAAAATCTAGGGTTAACAAACTAACACGGGGTTAACTAGTTCAGACTTTAAGTTTTTGCCAAATTAAAGTAGCTGTTGTTTAATTCTAAATTAGGCTATGCAAACAAACACACAGCCAGTCCGATCGTAAGCGCTCACTGTAGCCTATATAAACTGGAAATAGGAGAAACATTATGGGACCCATTTTCCTATATTTAAGTTTGTTTTTTTTTGTTTTTATTGTTGTGATTGTTTTCTTTCTTTTTATTTTATCTCATTTTTTATTCTTTTCTTTCGTATTGTAATTGTATATTTTCTATTTAAGGCAATTAAAAAATTCTTATTCTTATTCTTATTATATTTTACAATGGTTACACCTGTTACCGTGGTGAAATAGGGGCCAGAAGCCCTACCGCAAACCACAAACGAAGTGTCTCTCTGTCACGCTTACGTTCAAATTCATAAGTGCGAGAGAGAGGCAACACTTCGTTCGTGGTTTGCGGTAGAACTTTAGTTCGTCGCGCTTAGCGTCTAATATAATAATATAAATAAATAAATAAATACCTAGGAACATCTTACACAAATCCACCTAGCCCCACAGTAAGCTCAATTGAGGCTTGTGATGTGGGTAGCAGGCGACGATATAATAGACACATACACTATACATATATATACTTAAATACATTGACAGCCATGACCAAGGAACAAATATTTGTGAAAATTAAATACACAAAGAATGCCCTCGCCGGGATTCGAACCCGGAACTTCCAGTTTCGTAGGCAGGGTCACTATCAACTAGGCTAAAAAGCGTACTAAAGCGTAGATACATATTTAAGAGGTGACGTTCATAATTGCCACGCTGGGCAAGCAGTTGTCGATCGCAATAGTATGTCCACTATGATGAGAATGAAGCTATGTCAAGGAAACTTCATAACGTTCAAACTCCACAACTTACTACACAAAAACTAGGTTAAGCTCAACTTACCCACTATTTCTCGCCCACTAACTCGCTAAATCAGTTTGGTCGATAAAAGTGAATTATCTGTTTTTATCTAATCCTCGTGAAGGACGAACCCAATTTAACAACTTGGGCAATCTTGTCCAAACTTGGGCTGTCGTTGCGAAGCCATTCTTACAGTTTGTCCTATTAGTCCATTCATTTTATTTTCACTTGTACTTATGGATAAATTACAATTCTCTCTCTCTCTCGCCGTAGCATTACTATACTTATTAACGCCCTACCGACAAGATTAATAATTATTATAAGTTCTTGTTGGATCACTAATTAGTAGAACGTATTACGTACATATTGTATATATTGGATTTGTACAAATGTTCCTGTTGCTCGTGGAATCTTGGATAGGTAACAACCTACTTTTGAGTACGTTATTACCTATCCTATGTTGTTCTTTTAAAATAATTAGTTAGAAATCGAAGGAATTGTTTATATTATAAAACATTTAATAATAAACATTTTGATTGGGTCATTTTAGTTACTTCATGTGGTGCGGATATCCCCTTATTCATTTTAAAAGACCTATTTAACGATACCCCACAGGATTATAGCATAATAAAAAATCATTCCCTCATTACAACTAGCGGGCGTAAATTTGTATTCAACCACTTTGTAAGCGTGATTAATCTTCCAAAATGCACATTTCTAGTACTAACAGTCTTCCTATTTTACTACGAAACCCTAAATCACTGTTTTTTACGTAGTGACTAACCGGATATTTCCTGGACTATGTCATTTGTTGTCCACTTGTTGATACGGCTGAATTTATGGGCTAGAGAGCGGACAATGATTTATTTGATCGAGTGGTATTTCTGTGATTTACTTCTCTGTGTTTTTTTTTTCGTGGTTTTGTTTCGACTATTTATTTTGCATGGATTTATGGTTACAGGTTTGAACTTGAAATTATCCGTAATAAACCATCCTTCGTGTAATGGGCTTCACTGAAAATCAGCCCTATGGTTCATAAATAAACGGCACGGTACAATGATAATCTTTTTTTTTCAAAACTACAATTTATGTACACAGATTAAATCCAACTAATTTACTTAACCTAGGCATTTCCTCGGTGTATCGCAATACTGATGCGTTGTGCGAAGAAGTCGCCAGATTTTCGGTGTTTAGTTACGTCAACCAGACGTTTCGCGATCTCAGCAAACAATTTGAACCCATGTACCTAAAATTTCTACGCCTAGTAATACATATTACATAATACTAAGATTATCCACGTGACATCCTATTTAAACTTTAGGACTAAATAAGACACGAATGCTAACAGAGAAGTATCTAATTCAAAGAAAATCCAACAGTAAGGTGATCCCAAAATAAAAGAAAAATCCAGAGCGGAACTGCAATCCGTTAAGACTATTACGGGGAAAAAATAGAAAAAAACAATAGCCTTTCTAGAACTTTCCTCAGCAAAACGCGGAGCTGCTTTGTCGTCAAGTTATTTCTCAAATCACGAAGGGGTGGCCCCAATTACTGCTAATGGCCAAGTTTGAGAGCTGTTCGGCCCACGTAATTTATGGACGTTCGAACTGCCTTTTTTGACCTGATTTAGTTTAAAACACTGAAAACTGCGCATTTTTGACAACCTCTATGCCTCAGTTAATGCCGGTGAGGGCATTTCCTGGTGTATTTGCCATATAATCATCAATTAAAACTTAAAAAAATATATTTCGCCAAGATCTTATAATAAATAAATAAATAAATATCTTGGGACATCTTACACAAATCGACTAGTCCCACGGTAAGCTCAATTAAGGCTTGTGATGTGGGTACCAGGCGACGATATATATAATAGATTGATACATATAGATACTTAAATACATAGACAGCCATGACCAAGGAACAAATATTTGTGATAAATAAATACACAAATAATGCCCTCGCCGGGATTCGAACCCGGAACCTCCAGCTTCGTAGGCAGGGTCACTACCAACTAGGCTACAGACGCTGACAATCTTATCATCACATCACGGTTTGTTTTCGGTCAGTTTAAAAAATAATTATCAAAATCGGTTGTCAAAATTGGGCGTTTTGACCCGCTTTATGATTTTTCACGTGCAGAGACAAACCTAGCTTTAAAATAAAGAATTAATATAACTCTCACTTTTCTAAATATGTAATTTTTCCGTACGTACCAACCGGGAAAAAAAAGTTATTCGACTTTTTGTATCCGAAATAGTGTTTTTGATGTTTTTACTTTCAGCTTTGTATAGTTGCGAAAACGGTTGTGACCTACTGGTCGTAGTGGGTAGCAGATGTTGGTCTCTCAATCTGGAAGATTCTGGGTTCAAACCCCAGCTCGAACCAATGAGTCTTTCGGAACTTATGTACGAAATGCCATTTGATATTCAGAACTAGCTTATCGGTAATAAACAATATATCTGACTTAATTAATTGCAAAAATTCTAGAAGTATAAAAAAACCTTTTTATTTTTTTCCTCAATTCTCCCATGCCTTGCAAGAATGCGACTTATATCACTCAGTAGCACTTACATTTACCTACATTCCTAGCCCTATTACGTTTGTGTACGCAGTGGGTCATATGCCCGAACAAAATGCCCAATGACCTTTATAATTATGACTTATATGATTTTCTCATAGATGCCATTGTCAAAACTAAACCAAAGTACAATGAGACCAATTGGTAAGCATCAGCTTTAAAAAAAAATCATCAAAAGCGGTTCATCCAGTCGGAAGTTCTAAGGTAACAATCATAAAAAAAACATACAGGCGAATTGAGAACCTCCTCCTTTTTTTTAAGTCGATTGAAAAAAATGTGTTTCTTCAGACATGGTTGTTTTTTATTTGAAAGAATGTCCCAAAAAATCTTGTTATCAATAATTTATGAGCGTTGTTGTTTTTTATAATGCGACAAATAATTATCTGTAAACGGATCACCATAATTATTTGTTACTTTATATAACTAACATTAGTTCAAAGCTTCGTCATTTCAACATTATTCTTTGTAAAACAATCCTTATTCACGACGTAATTAAACATGACCGTTTCATACCAAGTTACCGGTTAGCTTTCAACACAGTTTTGCGTAGTGATGGGACAGACTTTACTACATTAAATACAATTTTATAAATAAATAAATATCTTGGGACATCTCACACAAATCGACCTAGTCCTACGGTAAGCTCAATAAAGGCTTGTGATATGGGTGCTAGGCGACGATATGTATGTATAACAGATAGATACATATAGATACTTAAATACATAGACAACCATGACCATGGAACAAATATTTGTGATAAATAAATACACAAATAATGCCCTCGCCGGGATTCAAACCCGGAACCTTCAGCTTCGTAGGCAGGGTCACTACCAGCTAGGCTACGGAGGCTGACAATAATTCTTAGGGGACTATCGATATTAAAAGATTACGGAGTCCTTTATGTTAGTCAAGCCCTTCTTTGAAGCACTAAGTCTTGCACTACGAACAAATAAAACATGGAAGCCGCAGGCCATACTAAATTGCCTTTCAAAAACGATCCTGAATTTTAGTTGACAAATGTCACCCCATATTCAATGCATCACGGCAATGAATTTCAATGTCAACGTATAAAAATAGTTGTGATTGGTCCATCAGAGTTTTGATTGGGTATAAGTATTCTATAAACATTTGTCAAAGATGTTGCGCCGAAATATGCGCTGTGTAAAGAAAAACTCTGTCCTGTCCATCTTGGCACAATTGAAAAATTTGTTTTTGAGGACATTCTTGAGCTGGCGTTAAACGTCCATGTTATATGTATATGGTCGCAGGTCTTCAAATCAAGTTGTAAGATGAAGTCTCACTTTAGAAACATCAGGCCAAATTAAGTTTTAAGCTTACATGATCATTTCCATTATTAGTATGACTTAAAATGGGATATTGAGCCCCGATTTTGCAATCTCAATAATTGCAATTTACATGTCCCGTTTTGAGCCATACCTACTAATAATATCGACCCAAACATTATAAAAAGATTGAAAGGCATGTGTTCAAATGTGTTTAAATGGTTCAGAATAAGCTCATAAAAACATACAGTCAAGTGCAAAAATAAGTATCGAAAGAATCCGCTCATAAATATGTTACGACGTTCTTATTACACAGAATTAGAGTGCACTGGGACATATTTTTGATCATTTTTGTGCACACTTTATTTTGTCTTTGACTGTATATTTTTAAACATGGTTATTTAAATACGAAACAAAATCATAGGTAGTTTTCACCACAATGTTATATGTAGGTACGTATTAATTTCTTTAATAAACAATATTAATATTTTCTTCAGCTACCGCGACGATTACACATGAAATAAAACTGCGGCCCTACCCCGCGAACTTCGAAATCCGCAAATTTCATGGTCTCTCTCACTCTAATGACGTCTTCGTTGGAGTGACAGAGAAAAATCCTCGAAATTTACTAATTTCGATTTGTACGGTAGGCCTGACCACGCGCCCTAGTGTTCAAAACGTCGGGATGAAGTTAAATTTAATGAATATACGCGAGTTTATCAGTTCTCATAGTTTTATTTCATAAACAATCTCTCTCTCTCCTATTTAAGGGTATTTCTCAGAGCTCAAATGGACATCTCATTCATCCGGTCACGTTTTCTTGGAAGTGGCTACATCTTTTGGTATCATTTTCGGTCGTCAGATACAGCACCTATTTCTCTATAAGACAACCAAAGCCAACCTCAAATCATTCAACCACTTCCAAAAAAACGTGACCAGATGAATGAGACGTCCGTTTACACTCTGAGAAATGCCCTTAAGAGCTTTGTTCTGGTCGGTGTAGCTCAAAGCACGCTCACCATTTTCCTCGATCCCAGGCCATCTCTTTCAGGTTTTGATACGATGTGACTTTCACGTTCTCCTTGATTTGTTCAATGTAATTTGTTCTTGGTTTTCCTCTTCCACGTTTTCCTTCATAAACCATATTACTCATAAAATTACTCAAAGGGCGTTTGTGCACTACACTGACTTTTTCCGTCCGGTAGTCCAGTTTTTTACGGTCCGATATGCCACGCCATTAAATGTATATAGTAGCTTGTGAACTATACGTAATTTTACCGTCCGACATTTTACTTTTCCCCATTCCGGACAGTATTTTTCCGTTCCGAGATGACAGCTATGAAAAACGTGTTAATACTTGTGCACTGCGTCCGGAATTGCACTGACTTTTATGACTGTCGACTGACTTTTCATGCTACTATGCCGCACCTCCGAGTAAAAAGACGGACAA
This sequence comes from Thaumatotibia leucotreta, assembly GCA_025490895.1. NCBI lineage: Eukaryota > Metazoa > Arthropoda > Insecta > Lepidoptera > Tortricidae > Thaumatotibia > Thaumatotibia leucotreta. The sequence goes on along the minus strand of JALPQI010005038.1, from coordinate 10,804 downwards.
GTGCACAAGCCAATCATCCGTTTTTTTCATGCTACTATGCCGCACCTCCGAGTAAAAATACGGACAATTGCACAAGCCAATCATGAGTTTTTGTCATGCCATATTGGACCATGAAAATTCGGTCTACCGGACAGTAAAATTCATTGTGAAGATTTCTTGAAGGACTTGAATCCCTGTAAAATAACTCATGCTTTGACTACATGACTGGATTCTCTAAAACTGAGTCTCGTCTTAGAATGAAGGACTCCAACGGCTCGAGTGTTTACCAGCACTACTTCTGCGGAATGCTCATTGTATTTAATTTGTTTTATTAAAACTAAATCCGTTGCACCAGGATTACCATTCCAGCAAGCGGGAATGCTATTGAAATATTCATGAACATTCCATTTCTTTGAAACAGTTTTAAATTTTCAAACCATTTGAAGTGGTTTAAAGTTTTTTCAGTTGTTGTGTTTTTGCGCGAAAACAAGCCTTTAGCGTTTTTGTAGCGAGAAATGGCGACTAATTTTAGATTAGGTATGCACTGCGGATTCCATTTTTGAAAGAAAGAAAGAAAATTATTTTATTCAGAACACAATATGAAGGACATTTGATTCCATCCTCAGAAAACAAGAAAAAAATATTTATTAGCATTGCAGTGTGTTGGTGTTGAACTCCGGATTCTAGTTTTGAACCAGAAGCGAAGCGAAAATGTTTCCAGAAAATATAAGCCCTGAACACAGCGAGGATGTCAAGGTACGAGTTGAGACGTACACCATATTTGCAGAAGAGTGAAAAATATTTTTTCAGTAACATCTATAAATCTTGCTCAAATGAACAATTTGAACAAGATTTATGGAGAATTTATGAAGATTTATGGATACTAGGTCCTAATTTTTTTATTGTTCAAAATTATCATTTCACAATCGATCTCATGTAAGCGTCAGAACCCCTGGACCAGTTAAGATATTTGATGTTCAGAACATCCAAAAATATACTACCTAATTGCTACTGTTTGGTACCTAACTTAATTTGTTTAGTACATACCTCGATGGACGGCATAAAAACGTGTCAATAAACTGGCCAGACATTCTGACGTCAGGATGACGCCCCAGAAAAAGTAGACTGATGACCTGGTGAAGGTTGCAGGAGTTCGCTGCATGCAGGTGGCGCAAGACCGGTCATTGTGGCAATCTTTGGGGGAGGCCTATGTTCAGCAGTGGACGTCTTTTGGCTGCGATGATGATGATATGTAGGTATTAAAATGAAATGGTCAATGAAGTAAATATTAACGTTTAAGTTTCGCAGGCTGCAATAAAATTATGCATGTTATTAATAAATGCACATTGTTTACACACCTTGATTGGGTTATTGCGTCATAAATTAATTCAAATGTTATGTTCAATTAGCCGTGTTTTGTTACGTGGCAGCCATTTATAATTGGAAATGGTATTGACGTTTTATTAATTACTGTTTCAGGTTGCCATGCCTTTGACATAATAGTACTTTGCACAAAACTAGTTGCACATTAGTCTTTCTAATTTTATAGATTAGAAGAACATGAACAGTGCGCATAAAATGCCTGTACAAAATCACGTCTGAAACGTACGTAACTCAACGGGTTTCATGGATCCCTCATAATACAAACAAATAATTATCAAGGGACAATTGAACAAAGTGATGTAACTATTTAAATGTTATGGGTACACGACGAAATATAATATTATAATAGATAAATACGCAGACATACATACCTACATACTTTGTTACAATGTAACATTTTTACGTAACAGGCCTACTACCGCGAAAATCGCGTTTTTTGCGGTAGGCCACCGCAGACTCCAAACAAGGTAGGGGTTCTCAATTGTTTTTTTGTGTTTATGACTTGTATGAGAATGACAGATTCGTACAAAAAGTTACTTGACCGTTTCCATAAATTATTATGGTCACGTGACTTATCGCTTATCGTATACGATTGCAGTATTGCCTATTGGCTAGGCTTACAGTTGTCCTCTTATCAACATAATTGTACGAGCTACATAGAAAGTGTTATATCCATCAAAACACGAAGCTAATAATGCCTCCAAATACAGGCTGACATCATGATTCGCTGCAATATGGGAATCAAAGTTCTAATGGCGGACCGGCACGCAGGACCTAGTATTACTACTATTACCGCCAATTTCACGCGACACACGGTTAAGTAGATCTACCCCCTTATTCATAAACTTCTCTTAAGCCATGAAATAAAACTATGAAAACGGATAAACTCGCGTATATTAACTAATTTTAACTTCATTCCGACGTTTCGAACACTTACTACTAGTATGCAGCAACCGCTCAGCCGCATCATACTAGCGAGAGGGGCGGGGTGAAATGGCGTCATGCATAATATTGCCAGTGAGGAGAAAATACTACTATTTTAGTAGTTATTGCGGTCACCCGATCTTAGCCGAGTGTACCTTACTACCTTGTTGTGTCATTTTCCTGTTTCATAATTTTCGCCGCTATAACCTCGTATCACTCGACAGAAATAACACCCGTGTTCAAAGTGAAAGAAAGGTGTCCTTTCCATAAATTGATTGCTGACTATGCCAGGTTGAACAAGTATAGCGATTTTATTTTATTTCTTCACTTACTCGCAGGTTTGCAACTACTGTATGTCCACGATTTAATATTATGCCATCAACAATTGCAACGAAATAATTCGAGGAAGCACAAAACAAATGAATGGCAGAGCGAGATAGCGCCCTTTGCAAATTCAGAAAAGCAATCTGAACAAATACTATAGGTATCAAAATGGCTAAAGTTATATTATCAAGGTTTAGGTATTGCAAGCACGCGATATCGCATCAGAGTAGGTTGGTGAAAAGTATTCCATCTTCGAGGCATCCGATCGATAGCTGAGCTGGGCCGATCAATACAAAAATTACGATCGCATCAGTTAATTGTGTTACAAAAGTTAGTTATTCAAACTAAATGGTTTACTCTGTCCAACAGCCTTTGGTTGTAGAAGAAGGCTACTAATTAAAAAAAAATTAGGTGCGTATTGTTGATGGCTCATAGAAATTTTTAATGTGTTACCTTTTCTTCACTGCCAAAAGTTGTTATACAGTAACATCATCATCAGTCTATGATAGTCTATTGCTGGGCGTAGGCCTCTCCTATTAACTATGCGTATAAACGCATTAGGAGGTAAATGCCCATAATCGCCTCGTTGGGCAAGGGGTTTCGCGATCGCAGTACCTAATGTATCCACTGTGATGACGCTGCTGCCCATCATCAATATTTTATCAAATAATGGTCAGATACACTTCAATCTCTTAGTTGACTCTTACGACATCCGCAGGAGGAATTGGGGTGGTTACAAATGTATTCTTACTGCCGTCACCACATGCCCCAACACAAACGTTATGATCTTAAATTTTGAACAAAGATAGCTTCCGTTTTAGTCCTCATACTGTGACGGTGATAAGTCGGTTCTTCAAAAGTTCAGGCAAAGGATTGATAGAGAAGTTTGAACATGGTTATTCAAAGTTTGTGTAGATTTTCGTGTCAAACTCGCGATTGAATGTTAGCTTACTTTTAAATAAAGATTCCATTCAGTCTTTAGAAAACTTTGAATATATATTAAATGTAAACGAAGTTTATTTTGAGATTTTAGAAAGGACGGTCTAGATTTAATGGTATTGTTTGGTTATAATAACGTGCTTTGAATGCAAAAAAGTTGCCGTATAAATTGAAATAAATTGAAAAAGTTGAAATTGATAGTTGCATTGTTCTTTTCAATGATTTGAATAGAATTTATTACCTTGAAGTGCAATCGAATGCAAATAGTTATTTAGATTTAATAATAATTTATGTAGATGGAATTGAATTTCAATCAAAACGTATTTTCATAATTTATTGTGTTATTGGCAGGGCGTATTTTAATTTAATCATGAATCTTTAATTGCGTACACCTACGTTTAATATAATTGTGCTGACATTTCGGACCACAAGTTACGCATTTGGTTGCAAGTAATTTTTCTAAAACAAAAGAATATCGGTGACTTGATTGATTGCAGTGATAAGCGAAAATCAGGAAAATTGGCGTCATATTTCTTTAAATCAATATCATTCTTATGATTACAATAACCTTAAGATTTTAAATTTCAATATAAATCTAATCGGCATATTCTTAGTACATAACACAGTTAAAACAACAGACGATCCGATCTATCGCTGGGAAGTGTTCTTTTCCGAACAATCTTTAATTAGGACTGCCCTCTTGTGGATGGCTGATCGGTCTTAGTCGATCTACAAAAATATTAATTTATAGTTATCAATGTGTCAATCGTCTCTTTTTATACGAAGGATTTTACACAATCGCTCATATGACATTGACATAAGCCTAAGCTGGGCTTTTTTGACCGCATCAAGTCGATCGAACGACGATGTATAGGGAAGTGCATTTAGTCACCAAATATATTCCTAAAAAAAAGTTTTACAGTCAATGTAAAATGGTGAACTGCGAACTATGGAAATCGCCAAAATATTACAGCCTTTAAAAAATAGCACATTTTGTTTGTAGCCGACTTGAACAGTACGGCATTTTGCCAAAAAATATAATACGCAGAACAAAAACATTTTGCCAACATGCCTTAAAAATGCATTGACGCAACCCAAACAAGTCCTTAAAGATTTCCCACATGGTCTTACCATAGAGCATTTAAATACCCGGTGAATACCAAACTCATTGCCCTCGTTTTGCATCCAACGAACACCAGCTAAATGCATTCCATTATTAGCAACTTCGACCTTATACCTTCAGCTTAAGGTGGTCAAATCGTTTTTTGAACTGTGAAATGAAGTTGGTATATCGGTAAGAACGAAGCCTCGACTCTGCCAAATTGTTTCCAGAACGTCTTAATGGGAAGAGTGTTCTTGCGTCAGCCAAATTAAGCGGAAGATTTTACATTCGGAGCATCGGTTTCTGCAAATGCGCGGTTACTGCTTCCATGGGTTTGGAGCAAATACATATTCAGATGCGCTCTTTTGTTTGAAAGTGTAATATTCACGCCACAATGAAGACGGTTGAATCAGGAAGAATTGGTATCCTGCTTTTTCGCAGATTTTCGTTCTGCCAAATATCACTTCCCAACCAACTTTTCGCGGAATACTTGGCATACACTGAAAAAAAAATTACCAAAGTGACTTAGGTTGGCTATATTACGAGGAAACTTTGATATAATGTAACAAATCCTTGCAATCAAATTTACAAAACTAAAAAGATTGAAGTCGATACCAGAGTTCTGGTTAAATCAACAAAGAACATTGTACATTATACCAAACAACTGGTGAAATCAACAAAAAACTGGTGTAATCAACCAAATAATTTAGTAGAATGCCAACATAAAAAATTTGGTAAAATAAAAAAAAAATTGTGATAGGACCCAATCAACCTTAATTTCTGGTTAGAATTACGCTAGATCTGATAAATCCAACATTTACCAAATTATTATTTGCCAACTAGGTATGGTTAGGTTAGAGCATGATAATGTGCGACAGATACTTCAGCGTAACGTTAGTTTGCCATGTGATCATTCTGCCAAATTAAACAATTCAAATACAAAACATTCAAATTAATTAATTTTGCAAGAACATACAGGTGTTGAGGGTAAATGTCACAAGTATTATAAGTACAGTTGTACCAATGTTGTGACCGTACATTCTACCACAACATGGAAATAATAGTTTAGGAAATGACAATATAATATGCAATTTTCGGCCACATGTTAGTAAAAATTTTTTTTCGTATTCTTGCGTTGTTTTTCGACCGCTTTTACAATCAGGCACGGTGCAAAATAAAAAGATAGAAATCAAAAATTGCTTCATGATTTCAGAATCTGGTTCAAATTTCATTCAGATCGCGCTGCATTTCAGCACTTCCATCGAAATGTATCGGTTCAAATGTCGGAATGTTAATTGGAGCAGTGTCAAATTCCAAACTTTGGCTGTGCACTAAATATGACCTAAATAACCTAATGAATTAATCATAACTTAGCTATAAAAAAGAACTATTCTAGCTAGACATACCATTTCAGACGAACCCTTAATTTTTATAATAAACATCTATTTGATATTCATCCATTTTGCAATTCGTTGTCTGGTCTTAAATTGTTAGTTAAACGTAAACTCTTTTAGTTGCCTAGTACCTCATTGATTTTATACTTTTTTTATTTGAACTACCTACCTTATGCTCTTTATACTTCTACTCACATTTTAGTTTGTTAACACTATTTATAACAACCTATGAACCTCCAGGTCTTTTTATACCCTATTATGTTTCTGTACATGTTGTACGATTTAATGTATTTTGTTTATTATGACTGTTTGTGTTCTAAATAAACTAAAAAAACTGACGTAAGTACATGCATTTATTGCTAGTAAAATGAAGACTATGACAACCCTTCGTTTAATGAATTTCACATCATCAGTCTATCTCAATCCACTACTGGACGTAGGCTTCTTCTCCTATTAACTATGCGTATAGACGCATTAGGAGTTAATGCCCATAATTGCCACACTGGGCAAGCGGATTGGCGATCGCAGTAATGTGTCCACTATGATGACGCTGCTGCCCATCATCAATCTGATCAAAGGATGGTTAGTGACACTTCAATACCTTAATCCTTTAGTCGAAGTAAAGTACGTAATTTATAAGTAGATTATTTTTATTTGTATTTTACTACAAGTTTTTATTTATAGTAATATTCTTTTAAAATAATAACATTTAAATATATATTTAAATTTGAAATAAAACTACTTTAACAGATTATATCGCGTATATTAATTAAATTTAACCACATCCCGACGTTTCAAACACTTCACAGGGTTCGTGGTAACCGAGTGACTGATAGTGGGCGTTTGTTTCATCTCTCAAATTAAGAAAATAAGTACAAAACTACTTAAAAAGAAAATATATACTAAAACACAGACCATATATCACAAAATAACATCACAAATCATACAGGGTGTAAGTCTAATACAGGCGAAGCTCTTAACTGGGGTTAGCTTAAGACATAAGTACATTTAGATAGCTTTTTTTTTAAAGTAGAGCAACAAAATTATCCATACAAAATAATTCTGCGCGCAATGTAGAGAAAAGCACTTAGTTAATGCTCGTTGACGGCCTATTTAAAAAGCAGATAACATAACTGCCATATCAATATTAACAAATGTTCGTACCTCCATTGCTGCTCCGAAAATCTTTAAAAAAATTGTGGGGTATAATGGTGGCACACTGTTTCATAGACAGAAGTTTCATAGAATTTCGTTTCACAGAAATTTGTTCATATATTATTTCGACGGCCCCTACGTAAGTTGTCGTAACTTGAAATTTGGGTTTTTCTTTTTATTTCATAAAACATTATATCTTTTAGCAATCTTTCCGTTCCACGAAAAAAAATTAAAAAAACCTATTACAAATAGGTTTTTGACACCCGAAAACTATCGTAACTTAAAAAAGCACCGCCGTATACTGTAGTAAGTGTACTTACGATAGTTAATACGGGGCGGCCACCCGCGCTCGCGCAGCGTAAGTGCCAGTTACGATCTTATACGCGGTGGGGCAGAGGTTTTTTAAGAGCGATAATTTTTTACCAAAAACTAACAACTATATGAAATAAAAATGGATAAACGATACATTTTATTCGATAAAAGTAAGACACTACATCGGAAACAAACTCAAAGTAACTGCGAGACCAAAATTAATTTTCGAAACGGCCGTTGGAGTTAAACAAAATGTAGTCTGAGATGAAATAAAAGACGGTTCAGAAATAAAAATGATTTAAAACCACTAAGCAAAGTTAGCAATCTGTTCGAGTTCACTCAGAAATCAGCTGTGAATTTATTAGTATAGATGCTGACAATTATTTAATAATACCGGTGAATACTGTAGTATGTTATCACTTAACACAACTTACTTCGGAGTTGAAGATCGGTGTTTTGTCTTAAGTTTAACATACTACTATTTACATTGGATTTTATTAATTTTTTTGTGTTGTATGAGAACTTGAGACATTTTTCGTCGGAAATTGTTTTAAAATTTCTATTGTAAGTGATATTTAAGACAGTATGCGCCGGATCAAATACAGAGTTACTACAATTTACAATTATAATGTCGGCGTATTTCAATAAGTTTTGCTCATTATACAGGTTCGCCGCTTCTTTTTGAACCAAACAATAAATAAATGCATTAGTTATTGTAATAAAACAGCATTTTTTGTGACAGTGACGACGACAAAACAATCATATCACTTACATTATTAAACACTGCAGCAGTTGGTGGTTTCATTTATGAGTATTTAGTCATCATTTATCAGTGAAATCATCGTCTGTAGTTCGAAGATTTGACTGCTGACTGAATGAAACCGCCAACAGCTCCAGTATCTAATCATGAAAGCGACACGACTGTTCTTTAAGAATATAATTACGTTGAAAAACGCTTGATACCGATCTCATAATTATGATGCAGTTGAAGTTGAAGGCATTTTTGTTAACTGATTTTTTATTATGTCTTTGCAATGTGAGAGAAGTCATTAATCTGCCATGTCTATAATTATAATTTCAAAACTACGTTCCTAATGCTGAATGATAGACTGTTTTTGTGTACTAACTAAATGATGCACAAAATTATAATAAAACGGCTAAATTCATGTATATTCGGCAAATATAAAAAGTGTATAATAAACAGATGAGCACCAAGCGGCTCGCTGAGCCCGTTGAGATAAACGGGTTGAGGGTGGTCTTGCGCCGGCACTGATGCCATGTTCGACTGCGGGTTTATGTCACCGAACACTACGTAACAGATGATAAGCACACGAAGTCACTGTGTGCACAAAACCATCATTATTAGCTCGGAGATTACCGGCTTCTATGCCGTTGGCTCAGTCTAGCCCCCATTCCGATTAAAATTACTCTTAATTTATCAAAGCGTTTAAGAAATGCAATGTGCCTGTATCTAATGCGTCCACCACAGCCGACCTATATCTATCTCCCTGTCCTTGACACTCCGAATGTGCTCCGAGTCTTGTAGACCCATTACGTCGTTCCTTACCTACGTCGTACGGTATCTCATAAACACCCGAACTGCCAAGTGAATTTCCGTCCTTTGGAGATCGTAAGAAAAAAAGTACTCATATTGGTATAAGGACACAAAATGGTCTTAATGCTACACCTTCGGCGTAATAGGCGTCCAATTCCGTTTGTCACTCCTGTAATATGAGACAAGAATGATGGTGCCCTCTCTACTGTGTGGTGATGTCGAAACGTCCCTGAGCTCCTTGTACGCTGACTTTGTCTCCAACCATATCTGTTTCTCTCCAAGCTGTCCAACGTCTCGTCTCGTCTGACATATTGCAACATTTGTAATAGTTTAGATAACAGGAGGTAATAAATAGGAGATGCATGTGTCCAGCAGTGGACCGAAACAGGCGAATGATGTGATGTGAATAAAAGATATTAACTCATTTCGCATGTATTGTGAATCACAGAACCGCGAGGACAGGTTTGCGAGATAATGGTATAAGCCAGTTAGCAGGTAGCTTTTCTATAGACTTTTTGTGACAGACGATCATTCTGACCTAGCATTAATAACTCTTCAAGAAAACGAAGAGTCCCATCCACCTCTCCCTTAAATGTGAGCTTTATTCTGGGATGCATCTCATTAAGATCGGTTAGTAACACATCAACAACTCTATCAGGAATTACAGCAAAACGTTATCCACATTTTGTAAAGCATCTCGGCCTTTTCGGACAACTCTTGAATGCCCTCTGCTTAAATTTATCCATAAAAATTTTGACTATTACCAGAACTAGGGTAGTTTAGCCGGTTTTCGGCCAGTTTACCAAAATTTGGAATTTAAAACTATTTTATGAATAGTGCGCTTAACAAATCCAAGTAATGACTATATTTTTAGACTAGAAATATGATGAAATTGTAATTTTTTGATCGAACTTTATGCCATATGATGCATAATGATTTTTTAAAATAATAAATATCAAAAAGCGGCGATTTAGCCGGTTTTCGGCCATTTTTTTTAGTTTTCGGTCGCTTAATCATCAGTTCTCGGCCACTATTTATAATTTTAGTAGTGAGTCTTATTCCATAGTCTGTAGGGTTCATTTTTAAATTAAACGAAAACTATATGAATCAATAAATGTATTAAAAATATTAGGAACATTATAAGGAACTTTTATGTACTTAACTATTATTTTATTTATTTATTGCTTTGTATTACGTCAGTGGTAAACAAAATGACGGCCCATCTGATGGCATGTGTTACCATAGCATATGAATTTCTTCTAAAAATCACCTAAAACTTAGTAGGAACTTCTCTTGAATAGCATAAAACAAAAAAAATATATAAAAATAATGAAAAACCTTCGTCGCTGCTACTCAATCCAGCATCTGCTTTATCATCTGTCTTGTCAAAACCTTCTTCTGTATTATCAATAGTTGGATGTTTTGAGTTTCCTTCTTTTCTGACTTTAGATTGAGTTTTTTCGTTATTGCTACATTTCTTTTTAACTTTTGCGTCAGTCGCTACTTTCTTGTCTGAAACTCCATTATTACCTAGATGGGGTTCATCCATATTTATCTCACAGTTTGTCGTTATGTTTACAAAAAACATTCTTATCATTTAATCAATATTATCTGCTAGAAATAGTATACTGTAGTAAATATTATTATTACCTGAAATCAAACACTTTAGAACGGGTTAAGTTGATGACGATGGTCATCATCTTAACCCTCTGAAAGGGCTGTAAAGGGCTTGAAAAG
>JALPQI010005037.1:0-46898 GCA_025490895.1 Thaumatotibia leucotreta | reverse complement strand
CGGTGCTGCGGTTGTCGAGTCGACACAAGAGGCTAGGGGCACGTTCGACGGCCCGGCCTCCTGCGCAGCGGATCTACCTTCTCCGCCTTTAGCGGTTACCGACCGGGTAACCACCATTCTTCAGAACTGCTTCACTTATACAATAAACAAACTGTCGAGATCCGAAAAGGACCAGATATTACTGATCAAAGAAAAAAAACTGGTGCTGGTTATTTTTTAGCATGTTTATTACACGAATCTTGAAGGCAGAATGACAAAAAATAAATTACAAAACAATAGGTTTCAAAAAATACAAAATACTATAAAGAGAAAAAAGTATTCCAAAAAGGTTTCTCATAAAAATAGGTGCGTCGTGCACAGTTATGGAATATCGAATCAAGCGACTGAAGCCTGTCATTTCAGTTGAATCTGTCTGTCAATAACTAACGTTATTATTTTCTGTGACAGACTTTTGTCGCTTGATTCGATGTTTCATAACAATATTATATTGGTCTTATCACCAACATAAGACCGTAAACATTGACATGACGTAAAATGACACACTTCTCGCACTCAAAATCAACGAATTTCGACGAATTACGTTTTGTGTAGCGAACGAATTTTGTAGAGTAGGGGATAGAATGAGCATTCGCTCGTTTTGTGTAAACCCGCATGCAGCAAGATTACTCGGAATTATTTTATTAGGCACAAGGTTTTAGAAAATTACATGCGTACTCTAAGTACATATATGTCTGTTGCCAGCGATTACGCCTCCGTGGCGTGTGTAGTCAAACGAGATTACTATTATAGTGAATACGGTGGAAGAAAGCCTTTTACTTAATAATGCGTTATCGAGGAAAAAGCCTTTTAATAATGTATCCAAGAAAAGTGTCAAAGCATTTTGAATTTGACGCATTTTCAAGTGGCTTTGTACATTTTATAATAAATATTGAATCCGCATTATTGACGCTAAACTTAAGTGGCAGTGAGTGGGGCAGATTGGACATAGAACTGATGGCCGTTGGGGCGGAAAGGTTTTCTAGTAGTGGCGACCACGTACCGGAAGGCGCAGCGTGAGTAGGCCCCCTACAAGATGGCTGATTATTCAGTGAAGGTTGCAGGAGTCCGCTGGAGGCGGGTGGCGCAGGACCGGTCATTGTGGCAATCTTTGGTGGAGGCCTATGTTCATCAATGAACGTCTTTCGGCTGATATGATGACGATTTTGAATGAGACGCATATACAAGTACACAGTCGCTACTAGATATCGGGGCGGCCAGGGTAGGTACTCACAAATGGGTCAAAATTCTTTTCATTGTCTTGTTTCATACCACTTAGTCACACATTTATTTGCTGTTTCGACTCAATATATTTAAAAAAAACCGGTGCACTTGTATTTCTTTTTCATGCTAGAGTTTAATCCATACATCTGAAATTGAAAACAAAACATCATCTCATACCAAAATCACCATGTTTGTGTCGTGTCACGTTTTTTAGGTACACAAATTAAGAAAACGAAAAGAATTTTGACCCGCCTACGCCCAGCAGTGGACTGAGAAAGGCTGGCTATGTAAAGTTTCAGTAGTAGCAGTTGTTATATTCCTAAAAATAATATCTCATTAGCCTAGTAATATTTTAGGTGATTTCAATTTTATTCAACGTTCTGAATCTTCCAAAACCTCACAGGCAACGAAGTATTTTTCGACTCAGAGACACCACGGGAGACCCAAGGGCTGGCAGCTTCCTCGCTCAACGCATTAAGGCCCGGCCACCACATTGGTCTAAGGCGACTAGTGGCAAGCGAATCCATAAGTTGGAACGAGATGGCGATATGAGTGCGAGAGGTCGCACTTAAGTTTTTCCGCTAAGCCGGTCGCCTTAGACCGAAGTCGTGGCCAGGACATTAGCTTGGCAATCCAGCGAGGAAATGCTGCCAGCGTCCTGGGTACCACGCCGCAATCCTGTTTTAGATTTATTTAGTTTTATTTTAGATTTTATTTAGTTTTTGTTTAGTTATTCTTTTAAAACCTTTTCGACTCTATTCCATTACAATAAGATCTAAAATTTACTAATTTTTGGCTGAATATTCCTTGTTATAGTTAACGGTACATAAGTCAATTTCCTCAAATTAACTCAATCCTAAACTAATTAATATTATAAGTACAGACTCCTACGCGAACCTAAATTAATTTGTTGGTAACGTTATACGTATATTTCGATTAATATTATGTACATTGGTTAATTTATATTTATAACCTAAGCCATTATTAACAGTCTATTAATTAACTAAGGGAGTCCCAGGAACCAAATTACGAGATAAACAACTGTAATGTAATCTCGGATTTAGACACATGGGTATCTTAATGTCAAACTTATTATGACGCGGAAAACATACGGAACGCTAAAGCGTCAAAAGTCGCAGTGTTTTAAATTTTTAGCGTTTTGTATGTAGGTAACATTGGATAAAATCATATTTTAACGAAAAACGGCTTTATCAGGGCTTGCTATAACTGCGACCACGGGCGTAATAGTTCTGTGGGCGTACTGTTGGGATCGAAACGTCAGAAAATATTAACCGTAAATTTACACGATTAACTCCTGTTTGTCGTTAAAATTGACTGAAAATGGTAAAAGTTTAAATGAATGTATATTTAATAAAAAAAATCATACATAAAAAACTGAAACGTATGTACTCAAGTTAAAAAGGCAAATTTAAAACAGCAATTTTTTGTGACATTTTTGTTTTTCTCAATATTGACATAGATTATAGATAGCTACATTATATATATGGGCTACATCTTCGTTACACTGTGAAATCTATATTTATAAACGGCAATGTCCTGTCTGACTGACTGACTGACTTAAATCAACGCACAACCCAAACCGCTGGGCCTAGAAAATTCAAACTTGGCATGTAGATTCTTTATAATCTCTAGAGGCGCACTAAGAACGAATTTTTGAATATTCATCCCTTAAAGGGGTTAAATGGGGGTTAAAGTTTGTATGGGGAAACAAGATTAGTTGGGCTATTTTATTCGAAACTTCACAGGAATGTTTTTAATAATAAATAAGTAAACACATGTTTCAGGTTTTTTTTAATTCATTCCCTATGGGGGTTAAATGGACGGTAAAAGTTTGTATGGGGAAATAAGATTAGTTGGGCTATTTTATTCGAAACTTAACAGGAATGTTTTTAATAATAAATAAATAACCACATGTTTCAGGTTTTTTTTTAAATTCATTTCCTATGGGGGTTAAATGGGGGGTTAAAATTTGTATGGGGAAACAAGATTAGTTGGACTATTTTATTCGAAACTTCACAGGAATGTTTTTAATAATAAATAAGTAAACACATGTTTCAGGTTTTTTGAAAATTCATTCCCTATGAGGGTTAAATGGAGGGTTAAAGTTTGTATGGGGAAATAAGATTAGTTGGGCTATTTTATTCGAAACTTAACAGGAATGTTTTTAATAATAAATAAATAACCACATGTTTCAGGTTTTTTGAAAATTCATTTCCTATGGGGGTTAAATGGGGGGTTAAAATTTGTATGGGGAAACAAGATTAGTTGGACTATTTTATTCGAAACTTCACAGGAATGTTTTTAATAATAAATAAGTAAACACATGTTTCAGGTTTTTTGAAAATTCATTCCCTATGAGGGTTAAATGGAGGGTTAAAGTTTGTATGGGGAAATAAGATTAGTTGGCCTATTTTATTCGAAACTTCATAGGAATGTTTTAACAATAAATAAGTAAACATGTGTTTCAGGATTTTTGAAAATTTATTCCCTATGGGGGTTAAATGGAAGGTTAAAAGGAGGAACCTGATTCGTTGGGCTATTGAATTCAAAACTTCATAGAAGTGCCAATGCAGATGTAGGTACTTATCTACATACCATGTTATATACGAGTAACATAAGTACGATGAATTCAAATAAATACATATTTATCTTTTAATATAAAATTTTGGTAAGTAATGCAGTCTGCTCCATAAAAGGTCATTGTGAGATAGGAAAACTAAATTCGTCTTTATGTAGGTTTCATTTTTTAAGTCTAGACAAAACTAGGTATATTTGTTATATTTGTAGTGCTACAAAATCCACTGTATATGCGAGCGAAGCCGCGGGCAAAAGCTAGTTACTAACATTCGTATTTTTCTTGTTTGTAGTTTGTACGTGTTTATAATATGATATCCCTCTAAAAATTTTATCAGTGTTATTGTGTTGTAGGTACCAATAGTTTCGATCTTTAGTTTTATCTTTATCTTTATACCGTTAATTTCAACAGTTTTAATAGCAAACGCTGAAATCCGCAACACAAGGCAGCCCCGTGTGTTTCCGGCCTAAGTTTAGGGTCTCCCAAATTGTTTGAGTTTACAAGTATGCGGCGCGATGGGTCGTTATAATAATGTCATATTTACACTAAACTATTGGCGCCTCTGTAAATATGTGCTTGAGGAGTCCACTGTGGGTTAAGTTACTCTATTTACCTGCGAGGTTGATTATTAATCCTTGTCTGTGCTAGCATGCGACATAATAGGAAGGATAATTTGAAGCATATCTAAATATGAAAATCTAAATATGAATACACATTAACTTGGTTATATTAATAAGGTGGTTTCAATTTCCGTGGCATCGTCATACTATTTCTACGTCAAATTAAAACCTAGAATACGCGCTATACTAAAATTCAAGAAAAACTTTGAAAGGAAAAATCATATTTTTTAATTTCTTTATAGCTACATACTGAAAACAATTACGCAAAAAAAGACTAGAATAACGTGTTTTCATTAACATTCTTTAGCTATAATTGCGCTTGGCATACACAATAATATTTATAAATATACCTACGTACATTTGGTTCAGGAAAATAATATATACCTACTCTTTTTGTTTTTTTTTTCTGTACAGATTTGTACTGACAATAGGACGGCGTTGAGGCTTCAATTCAGGTTTTTTTTTAGTCTTGCCCATTAAAGGGTGAAACTAATCTCTTCCTTCTTATAATTCTACTGTATTGTTCCAAGCATTACTCATAACAGAACATATGCCTCAACTTATTAACACTACAGAATCTACAGAATCAAAAACAGTCCAACTACATATCATTCGCAAGAACTCCTAGCTTTTTGACTTGTAACCAAAACAGTCCGTTTGGGAATTTTGTAATTACGTCCTCAAAGGCACCTCGTTTGGTAATGTTTAATTTATAACTGAAATCTAGTATCTGTTTGCTTAAGTGGGCTACAACAAACTGACGGCAGGCGCAGATCCAGGTTGACACTGTTTTAAGTATAAAATACTATCATATCATAAGGCAGTGCCCCCCCTCAACGAACTGACTCACGGTAATGTCTATTTCCGTTATTCTTTACTAATCTCTTCCTACAATCCTACTGTATTGTCCCGAAACGTCTGAACTGCGCGTATACCTCAACTTATTACGCTAACAAACTACAGAATCAAAAACAGCCCAACTACATATCATTCCTAAGAACTACCAGCTTTTTGACTTGTAACCAAAACGGTCCGTTCGGGAATTTTGTAATTACGTCCTCAAAGACACCTCCTTTGTTGATGTGTAATTTATAACTAAAATCTAGCATCAGTGTTCGTCAGTGGGCTACAGACTCACGGTAATTTATATTTCCGTCACTCTTTACTAATCTCTTCCTACAATCCTACTGTATTGTCCCGAAACGTCTGAACTGCGCGTATACCTTAACTTATTACGCTAACAAACTACAGAATCAAAAACAGCCCAACTACATATCATTCCTAAGAACTACCAGCTTTTTGACTTGTAACCAAAACGGTCCGTTTGGGAATTTTGTAATTACGTCCTCAAAGACACCTCCTTTGTTGATGTGTAATTTATAACTAAAATCTAGCATCAGTGTTCGTCAGTGGGCTACAGACTCACGGTAATTTATATTTCCGTCACTCTTTACTAATCTCTTCCTATAATCCTACTGTATTGTCCCGAAACGTCTGAACTGCGCGTATACCTCAACTTATTACGCTAACAAACTACAGAATCAAAAACAGCCCAACTACATATCATTCCTAAGAACTACCAGCTTTTTGACTTGTAATCAAAACGGTCCGTTCGGGGATTTTGTAATTACGTCTTCAAAGACACTTCCTTTGGTGATGAGTAATTTATAAATAAAATCTAGCATCAGTGTTCGTCATTGGGCTACAGACTCACGATAATTTATATTTCCGTTACTCTTTACTAATCTCTTCCTACAATCCTACTGTATTGTCCCGAAACGTCTGAACTGCGCGTATATCTCAACTTATTACGCTAACATTACTACAGGCTCAAAAACAGCCCAACTACGTATCATTCCCAAGAACTACTAGCTTTTTGACTTGTAACCAAAACGGTCCGTTTGAGAATTTTGTAATTACGTCCTCAAAGACACCTCGTTTGGTGATGTGACACCGGGCAGAAAAGGTCACGTACGGAAAATTGGAATTTCGCCCGAACCTCGGTGGCTAGAATTTGCCTCCTGATTTTCCTATTAGCGAATCTCATTTGTGATAGGGCAGACCGAAAATTGGGAGAGATAAGGTCTCTACCAATTATATCATGTATGCAACTATACGTCATTGTATATCGTTGAAGATAATTACTTTATGTACCTTTATGAATTCAGATAGTTTTAATGGTTACGACGAACATTCTCAAAATGTAACGCCCAAAGAAATTAGCTTGTCGCTTTTGTGACACTGAGAAAAATTACATTATTGATAGGAATATTAGAACTGAAATTCCATTGAAAAAAAATGGCTACGGTAATTAGATTGGCGCGATACAAAAATAAAATTAGTTTTAGTGATTTTTTATTCATAAAATCTCAACTAGACATTTGAGAAAAACTGACGAATCAAATTGTAGAATTATAAAAGAGAGTTGTTTATCGTAAAAGTATAATTCTAATCCTTTCTTTGATAAAGTCTAATCCGAAATTAATTTTATAATTTAAATTGGAAAACACTTTAATTGTAAACTCATTTTAAAACCAGTAATTAAATCGATATTACGTCTTAATTAAAGTCGAACTTCGAGAAAACTTTGCAATTTCTTAGTTCACCCCTAATTTGGCGACATCTGCAGCCCTATTGGAGAATAATTACCCTAAAGTAAATTATGCACCCTTTAAAATGCACCTTTGGCCAAATAAAACGTATTATAACAGCCATGTGGCGATTTAAAAGACAATTTCTTGGGAGTCGCATCACACTTGTGTAAATTAGACAGGGGAGGAAAATATTATATTGTGCCTCGAGGTACGAGGGGTTGCATATTTGAACTCTTGGCAGCTTGGGCGTTATTATAAAAATTGTATTTAGAGAATGATTATATTAGAAAAGGATATTCGAATAGGTACATTTGGATATAATTGTCAGTGGCACTTTTCTCATACGGGCTGTCGTAACATAATCATCAATTACGAAACAAATTATGTAGATTTTTAATTACTTTCACACGATTGAGAATCCCACTCTGTCGTATTCTGTTTAAATCGATAAAAAACTACTAATACTAATTTTCTTTTGTACCGATCCCATCCTCCAAATACCATTGAAATTGTTTTTTTTTAACGCATTTTGAATTCAAATTATGAATAGATTTGAGTTTAATATCTATTGTACGGATCCTTATCAAACAAAGACGAAGGGTTAATGTGATTTAGGTCTCAATTTTAATAACAAGCGCTATTATACTGATAACACAAAATAGGTTTTGGAAACATTAGGCTAAAAAATGCCGTGTGGTGCTGGTGACGGCAGTAAGAATACATTTGTCACCACCCCAACTCCTCCTGCGGGTGTCGTAAGAGTCGACTAAGGGATTGAAGTGTCACTGACCATTCTACAACATTGATGATGTGCAGCAGCGTCATCATACTGGACACATTACTGCGATCGTCAATCCGCTTGCCCAGCGTGGCGATTATGGGCTTTTACCTCCTAATGCGTCTATACGCATAGTTAATAGGAGAGGCCTATGTCCAGCAGCGGACTAACATGGGCTGGTGATGATGATGATAATGATGATGAGGCTAAAAAATAAATTCGATATATAAATTCGAATTAAGAATTTCGATTGAACGGCTACCCGAGTGATCCCTTCTTATTGGCCAATATGCTATATATTATAGTAGTCCAATTTGCATTATTTTGTTCGCACTAAGTACAGTTTGATAGGCAGCTCTGCTTATTATGCTGAATCTTGCTGAGTATTTGTAGTTTAATGTGTAGCTACCAGCAGTACACTATGTTGCCGCGAGATAGATCTCCCGACCTTTACTAGCTATATTAACAAAAGAGGGATGGATAGTCTATCTCGCGGCGAGATACTGTCGCGCCAATCATGTGCTAAGCATACTGTACTTTTGTTAGTTATGCTAATAGATATTGAAGTCTCAAAATTGCGACAGTTTTTCGGCGTCATTTGGTCCAGGATTGTGAATGAAAACACTCAGCCAGGCACGCGCCCATTGTCGCGGGTACAATTACCGCTCGCAGCGGGCGCGGGAGAAAAAAAGTCAGCCAAGTGCGAGTTGGACTCGCGCACGAAGGGTTCCGTATCATTATCAACAGTGATCGGTTTTTAGGTTCCCCCTAGCGGGATTTTGCGTCAATAAAAATTACGTGTGTGACTATAAAATTTTATTTAACACTATTGTATGAAGGCGCATGCAGACCAAAAGAGCATTCGCTGTTCTATGCCCCTACTCTACGAAATTCGATCGTTACACGAAACGTGATTCGTTAATTTCGTGGGGGATAGAACAGCGAATGCTCTTTTGGTCTGCATGCTCCTTTATACACACAAGAGCATACTTTTAGGAAACAGAAATAATGTCAATATAATTAAAGTTTATTATTCAAGTTACTATAGGAGACCCGCCGGGAGAATAAAAAACCGATCACTAAAAATACAACACAATAAAAAACGAGCAAAAAATCACGATTATTACTTGTTTGATGCGTAGAAAAAAAAACTGATATTCCATATACCCTGAGAGTAGGCGGAAATGTATAGAACATCAGTTTTTTTTTCTCGAATCGGATGTCGGTCCCATATGTTATGTTATGTTATTGTTATAGTGAAAGTTCATCAATTTGACCTTAGAATTAACCCTCTAAAATTTGAACGGTGAATAAAAAAAACCTATTTATATAAGTAGTAAAATTAGTAAATAACTTTCTAACCTTCAAATATACTTTAATTGCCCTAAAACTCCCCTGTTTGCCTATACCAACCTATCAGAGTGAAATGTTTTCATAAGTTATTACTTTCTATGGGATTGCTATAATTTGAATCAAGAAAATAGCAGATTACGACAAAAAACATGCACGTTTAGGTTATAAAGTTATTAAATAACTAGATAAGCCAATGAATGAATGAATGGGTTAAGGCTACACGTTCACAAACAAAAATGTTTTAAAAAACAAGTGAACTAATGAATGAAAGGCCCAAAAGTTTTGGAAGGACCATTCACAAACAAAAAAAGTCAATACCAGGGGCCCATTTCTCGAAAGCTTGTAACTTGTAATACAAGCGGAAGTCCTTACCTAATTAATAGTGTCAAAAAGAGACTTCCACTTGTATTACAAGTTACAAGCTTATGAGAAAGGGGCCCCTGACCTAGGTAATTCAAAAACAATTCAAAAACTACAGGTAAAATAGAATCTCTAATCTCATCCGAATTGCATGTAATTCCATTAAATTAAAGCATGCAATAATCACCCAGACTACGTGTCTCGCCATGCACAAGCACATAAACATACCATATAACGATCAACCGAAATGAACATTCCATTTTCAAATAAACGCTCAATGCGTACAATAACACGTGTTCAGTCGCTATCAGAAACATCGAGACGGCGACGGTGCTCAAAAATATCTAATCATACATTCTAACCTCCTGCCTACATCCGTCCTACCCAAAGGACATAAGCCTCAATCAATTTTTAAACTCTATGTCAATTAGACTTTCCAATTGACAACATTTCATATTTTTCAGTCCTAGTTTTTATTGTCTGTTTTGAAAGAACTCAATATTAAAACATACACGTATTCTTTTGTTTAAAAAAATGCTATTTTAGTGCGAAAATGCCTTTTTATTACTACTTCGAGCAAAAAGAGCGTAAGTTACAAACGTGAAAAATAATCTTAATGACGTCACAACTCACAAGTGATGTTTCATACACGTACAGGTGCGTTTAAACCAAAAGAGCATTCGCTGTTCTAGCGCCCGTTCTACGAAATCAACCAATCACGTTTTGTGTACCGATCGAATTTCGTAGAGTGGGAGGTTAGAACAGCGAATGCTCTTTTAGTTTGAACGCACCTTAAGAAAACGACGAAAAACGGTAACTAGATTCAAATGTCACTGCCAAACACAAGTGCCATTCCAACCACAAGATTTCTTTGATTATAGTGCCAGCTCTGAGTCAGATATGTGACGTCACTTCCCTTTTAAACAAATTTTAAGATTTTTAACAAACATATTGCGAAAAAAATTAAAAAATATATGTCTGTGATCTGCATGCGTACACCTTGAAATGGTTTTCGATTTAGGGACATCGAAAATTTTGAAACGTTGTTGCTTACGCAATAAGTGCTTACGCAATTTAGAATTTTGAGGAAAGGTTGCCGATAGCTGAAGGCGCTAGGAAATATTAATAAAGTGTTCAAAATAAATAATTTAGAGCTCGCAGGAGACTTACCTTTGAACTATGAGATGCAGCGGTCTTGAGTATAATTATATTCGTTGTATCTCCAGGCGGGTGTGGTTACGGCGGCGGTAACACTTTATGGCGACGCTTCCTCTAATTTGCGGCTTTTAAAACGGAATCTTACACGAAATCTTCCGTTTGCGTTGACAAAATGATATAGACTGACTTTTCTGTTTTCTTGACGTATTAAAGAGAATGAATGTAGGTGGCCAGCAAGTCACCTGCTGACTATGAAAGAAAATAGTTTAGGCCGAAAAGGGATTTAGCGCACTAGCGCCACCATGCTCCCGGCCTTGAAATGCGGTGAATTTCAAGTATGAGGTGATCTAAAGCGGTAGATTAAGTAAAGCGGTAGAATATATATATAGCGGTATGATAATTAACTAATAATGATTATGAAGCGGGATGAAAAAATGATGAAGTAGATTACTGAGATGGCAACGGATAAAGCTTTACAAGAGGGCGTTTAAATAACCCTCCAGGGGTTTTTACAGTAGCAACCCGAACAATTCCATCAGGCCCAGGATGGACGGCAGTAATAATGCCTCGTGGCCAGTGGAGGGGTGGTACGTCATCATCACCCATCAGTACAACCGTACCTTGTACAACCGGACAGTCAGGAGTACACCATTTGTTACGGACTTGCAACGTATGTAAAAACTCTAAACGCCACTTTTTCCAGTAGGAATGTACAATTGTTTCCAGCAATCTTTTCCTATTGTTAAGGTTCCGACATTCAGTAGACAGGTCAGACGCGGGCAAATATTGAAGCGGGGTGGACATTAAGAAATGAGCGGGCGTCAAAACCTCTGGATGCGGATCCGAAGACAAAACACTGAGCGGGCGAGTATTAAGTATGCATTCAATCTGCACGAGCACTGTCAGCAGCTCTTCATATGTTAGAATCTGTGACCCTATAACACGATATAAATGTGTTTTTACGCTCTTTATATTTGACTCCCACATGCCGCCGAAATGCGGTGCACGAGGAGGAATCATTTTCCATTCAATGCGGTAATTATTACATTCGCGGTTAAGTTTACACTTAAAGTCTGCGGAGCGGAAAAGATTATACATCTCATTTAGTTGAGATTTAGCGCCGACAAAATTTGTCCCGTTGTCCGAATACAGACACGATACGGGACCTCGACGGGAGATAAACCGTTTAAAGGCTGCTATGAAAGCGTCTGAAGTTAAATCGGACACCAATTCGATGTGCACTGCCTTTGTAACGAGGCACACAAATAAGCATATATAAGCCTTTTGTGCATGTTGACCACGACGGCGACAAAGCGTGATGCGAAGGGGGCCCGCGTAGTCGACACCGGTGTGAACAAACGCTTTAGCTTCTTGTATACGACAAGAAGGCAGGTCAGCCATCTTCGGAACTGGATGGATAGGATTGACACGAAAACACGAGTTGCATTTATGCAGTCGGTTTCTAATCACGGTACGTGCGTCAAGTATCCAAAAGCGTTGGCGAATAATTGACATCAACAGACCTGCACCTGTATGACAATTCACAGCGTGATAGTGGTCAATGATTAGATTCACTACATGATCGCGCTTAGGGAGCACGACGGGGTGTTTCACCTCGAAAGGCAGATCAGCATTCGACAGGCGACCTCCAATACGCATAACATTTCTGTCATCAATGAATACTGACAATTTGACGAGTTTGCGGGACGGTAAAATATTATTTTTAATTCGAGTAATATCATCTTTGAAGTGAACTCTCTGCACGGCAAGTATTAAAGCGGTTTCAGCGATTTCAAGATTTTTTATTGTTTCAGCAGGGTTCAATCTTTTTATGAAACGAAGTATATAAACAATCGTTTGCAGCAATTTATTCCAAGAAGAAATGCGTTGCGCCAAATCATACAGTACCGACGACTCCTGTTGCACGATAGTTGTCAATGCAATAGTTTTATGTTCTGGCAACTGATCGGCTGCCGTGCAATGAAATGGATTAATAGGCCATTGGTTTGGAGCATTTCCTAGCCATGAGGGCCCATTCCACCACAGGTTATGAGCAATTAATTGCGACGGCGTCAACCCACGAGATAAGCAATCGCTTGGGTTTTCAACTCCAGAAATATGGTAGAAGTTGTCAGGTGACACATTTTCCTGACATTGCGCAACTCGATTACTAACGAATACCGACCATCTATGCGGAGATGATTTGATCCAATTGAGTGCGATCGTAGAATCAGAAAACGCGAAAATTTCCTTAATAGGAATACGAGCGAGGTAGGTATCTTGCACGATTTTAATAAACTTTGTCATCAAAACAGCGGCACAAAGTTCTAAACGGGCAAGTGTAGTCACTTTAGCCGGTGAAACTTTGGACCTTGAGCATAAAAGCTTCACAGTAGTGTTACCAGCTGAATCTGTCACATGTAAGTAGATGACACAGCCATATCCATTGAGACTGGCATCACTAAATCCAACTATCCGACAATCACTGGAGTCAGCGAAAACTCCAATATGGCGCGGAATCTTCAACGTTGATAGCAATGGGAATTCTTGTACCAATACAGAGTAATTCTTAATTATATGCTCTGGAGGAGTCGAATCCCACTCGACTTTACTAAGCCAAAGTTCCTTAATAAGCAGCTTTGCGTATAATACGACAGGCGCTACTAAACCAAGCACATCAAACAAGCGAGCTACGGTAGATAGTATAATTCGCTTGGTACACTTCCCTCCAGCGGGCGGGGATGTAGTCACAAAGAAAGTATCATTAGAGGGTTCCCAAGACAATCCTAATACCTTAGCGACATTTTGTTGGTCGTTAAATTCGACACAAGCGCGGTGAGAGTCAGGAAGACTCTGTAAAAGTGCGGTTGAATTGCTGGACCACTTGACTAAATCAAATGCGCCAGCTTTAAAAAGAGATATTAACTCTTGCGATAAACGCGTAGCGGTTTCTTAATTTATGCACGAATGGACTAAATCGTCCATGTACAGTTGAGAACTAGCGACGGCTGCTGCTTCAGGGTACTGAAGACCTTCATCCAAGCAGAGCTGCTTAATAGTGCGCATGGCCATATATGGACTTGATTTAAGCCCAAAAGGGACACGTGTAAATTGAAAGGTGCGAATTTGCTCTGTTTCATGAAAACGAAACAAAATTTTCACGAATTTATAATCGTGCGGCGGCAAGCAAACTTGCATATACATTTGGCGAATATCTGAAGTCATAGCAACTGGAAACAGGCGAAAATTCAATAACAGAGTGAATAAATCTGCCTGTAGATTTGGACCAGTGTGCAAGACGTCATTGAGCGATTGTCCTGAATGCGTTTTGGCACTCGCGTCCAGGACAATTCTAACGCGAGAAGTTGCCTTTTCGGGCCGAATTACTGCATGATGAGCTATAAAATAGCCCTCATCAGTGTCTTCGGGATCAGGAACTTCGACAAGATAATCATTTTTCATATAATCGGTAATGACTTTATTGTAGTCATCACGAAGGGTGGGTATTTGCTTAAATTTCCTTTCCAGGAATAGCAACCGGCGATGAGCAACAGCTCGTGAATTGCCTAATTCTGACACATCCTTAGCAAAGGGTAAGGCAACAGTGTATCTGCCTTCCTCATTGCGGGTAACAGAATTGGCATATAAGTTTTCACACTCAGTCTCTTCAGGACTAAGGAAGCGTTTATACGGGATCTCTTCTAATTCCCAAAATTTATTTAGAGTTGACTCAAGGTCACTGTGAACCAAAGCGGTGAAGCAATTGAAATAAGCATTGTCCTGCAGAATATAATCACCATTCTGAGGATAATCTCCCATTAATACATAGCCAAACGTGGTTTGGCAAGCGGGGGGAGCACAAGACCCAGGAGACACTATCACGTTCCCCAAATATATGTAAGGGAAAAGCTGGACTCCTAACAAGAGATCAACATTGCCTGGAATATTCCAAGTCACGTCTGCGAGAGGTAAGTTTGCAATAGCTACTAAGTCGCATTTGCTAGTTTCAATAGGGACCTCGGGAAGCGGGCTTGTTATACAGTCTACTACTATTGCGCGTATGAAGTATCTGCAATTTGGATGAAAGCGCGATTCAACGGTTAGATAAACATATCCGTGTACCGGGCGTGACATTTTACAAACGCCATTAATATAGGAATTAGTTAGCGGTATCACTGGCAAATTAAGTGACCTGCAACAATCCAGTGTAATCAAATGGTTTTGAGCACCGTTATCAATCATACTTCTTACTATCAACCTACCATCACCATCATGACATCTGACGTATACATGGGCAGTGGCTAGCAGTATTGCAGATTGAGGATTTGACACTGTCAAAGAAACCGAAGCAACTCCAGGAGGCTGCGTTGCAAGCACATCAGATGTTGTTGCCATATTACTAGGCGAATACGGTACAATAGCAGAATTTACTACTCGCGGGGTGCATGCACAATTTGGACATGCATTTGGGATACCTGCATCTCGCGAAGACGGACCAGCGTGTATAGCATATTAGCAAGTAGCTGAGTCGACTTGAGATCCGCGGAAGCAACCTTGCCCGCTTCGAAATGCAAGAGCGTATGATGACGCCTTTGACAAGCGTTGCAAGTGTGACGTGAGCTACATTTAAGAAGCGTGTGTGACGTACTAAGACAGTTAACACAACCATGTTTGCTTTTAATTAATTCATATCTTGCTTGCGGAGAAGTCATGTTTTTAAATTTCGCACAAGAGTACAAATTCGAATGATCCTTTTTATTGCACAATACACAAGCTTGATCATTATTCGCGGAGCTTGCAGCGACGTTGCTGCTGGCTAAAAATGCCTTATATGTAGTTTTAGCGGGTTGAGCTGGTGTATTGACAATTGGTTTGCTGACCGTACTACTGTTGGATCTTTCCAAAATCTTCACTTGATCTTGTACGAATGAAACAAATGAACCATATTTAGGAAACTCCTCGTCCCGAATGGTCATTTCAAAGTTTTGTAAAACCTGTGAGTCGGTTTTTCTTAAAGCGCAGTTCAAGAAAATAAAATCCGTTAAATCCGGAATTCCTAACTGCTTCAGTGCAGCAATGGACGCGGAATACTTCTCAATGAAGTTGTTAAGACTGCTGGAATTAAATGTGCATGGCTTAAGATCAAGTACATTATTCAGGTAATAAGTACCTAAGGCGCGTTTATCCTGATATTTTTTGACAAGACTGTCCCAAATTATGGAGTACGTTTCACCATTAGGCACTATGCCAGCAGTTAATTTCAAAGCGTTGTTAGTCAATTTGCTGACAAGATATTGCACACGTTGCGAGTCAGACAACTGGTTATTATTATGAATATTAGCCTTAAATGTTTCATAAAATATTGGCCAATTTTCAGTCCGGCCATCAAAGGACGGCAGTTCGATAGGCGGGAGTTTGACAGCTCGGAACCCGTCGCCGCGGCTCGCAGATGAGGTAGCTTGCAGGGATGTTTTAGAAATATTATTGCGAGCGCGCTTTATTCGCGAATACATATCCTCGAACGAATCTAAGGCGGCGTAATCGGGGTCAGAGGCAGGAATTAGTGACATTGTACATTTATTAATGTCGTCAAGAATCGCTTCGAAATTCGAACGCAGATCGTCGATTGTTTCGCTATCAGCCATGAAAGCTTCATTACTTCGTGATTCGAAATTCGATATTTTTTTAGACGCATCGTAAATTCGAGAAACACGTTCGAAAATCTTTTCTTCCTTAGATTTTAATAGCTTTATTTTATTTTCTAATTCAGATTTTGACATATTGACAGCATAAAATGCAAATGTCAAATTCTAAACATATGAAAATCAAAAACAAACAATATGAAAGCGGAAAAAATATGAAATGAGCGGTTTAAATATACGAAATGCGTATGAATATGTCTGTGCCGACCAAATTACGTCGACCACAGACGAGCGGTAAATGAATATGTCTGTGTCGACCAAAAATTACGTCGACTACAGACGAGCGGTAAATGAATGTCTGTGTCGACCAAAAATTACGTCGACTACAGACGAGCGGTAAATGAATATGTATACGCGGTTCAATTACGGGTTCGAAAAGGACCAAAAAATGCTTACGCAATAAGTGCTTACGCAATTTAGAATTTTGAGGAAAGGTTGCCGATAGCTGAAGGCGCTAGGAAATATTAATAAAGTGTTCAAAATAAATAATTTAGAGCTCGCAGGAGACTTACCTTTGAACTATGAGATGCAGCGGTCTTGAGTATAATTATATTCGTTGTATCTCCAGGCGGGTGTGGTTACGGCGGCGGTAACACTTTATGGCGACGCTTCCTCTAATTTGCGGCTTTTAAAACGGAATCTTACACGAAATCTTCCGTTTGCGTTGACAAAATGATATAGACTGACTTTTCTGTTTTCTTGACGTATTAAAGAGAATGAATGTAGGTGGCCAGCAAGTCACCTGCTGACTATGAAAGAAAATAGTTTAGGCCGAAAAGGAATTTAGCGCACTAGCGCCACCAGTTGTCATTTCATTTGGCAAATTTTGACGTAATGTAAGCATGAGGCTAAAGTCACGACAATAGAGACCTGGATGCTTAGCCAAGTTGCCAATCGCTAGCGCTTAGTAGCGTATCGTAGTTTTCCCTCTCTGTCACTCTTTCATATTAGTGCGACAAAGACGATGAAGCGCTAGCGATTGGCAACTTGGCTAAGCACCCTGCTCAGATATCTATGAGCACCCTGGTCGCTCCTATATATCTGACAGCGACTTCAACATAACCGCCATTCAACATAAAAACAAAATTATACTAGAGAAACAGTCGCAGCCATAAACCTTGTAACAGGGCTAATCAACATAGAAATTGTAATTCGAATATCGGCCCGCAATTACAATACATTTACATACAGATTTGGTCGGATTGAATTCTACTAACAGCTAGCTTGTTGATTTGCCTAAAAGGAAAGTAATTGGTTAGGTGGAATTTCGCACGAGAATCTGCGAAAAGGCGATGGGATTAGAAATCGAATATTGGAACATTATGTAGACTTTTTTATTCCGTGCATCTTTCTTTGTCACTCCAATCACGCATTCATTTGAATGACTGAGATGAACACGCGTTTTCGATTTATAATTTTACGAAGCGAGCGCACCATATAGCAAGTGCGCAGTGTGTGCAACTTCGTAAATCGTAATATATCCTTCATGAAATTTCATAATTTTATTGCTAACAGTCACAAGCCGTGTGGTGACGGCAGTAAGAATACATTTGTCACCACCCCAACTCCTCATTCGTTTATTGAAGACTGATGGGCAGCAGCATCATCATAGTGGACATTATTGCGATTTGCGATCGCCTACCCGCTTGCCCAGAGTGGCAATAATAAGCATTAGGTACCTCTTAATGCATCCATCACATCACATCACACATCATCAGCCTATGTTAGTCCACTGCTGGGCGTAGGCCTCTCTTATTGACTATGCGTATAGACGCATTAGGAGGTAAATGCCCATAATCGCCACGCTGGGCAAACGGATTGGCGATCGCAGTAATGTGTCCACTATGATGACGCTGCTGCCCATCATCAATCTTTTATCAAAGAATGGTCAAAGTGACACTTCAATCCCTTAGTCGACTCTTACGACACCCGCAGGATGAGTTGGGGTGGTGACAAATGTATTCTTACTGCCGTCACCACACGGCTAATGCATCCATACGCATAGGTAAAAGGAGAGGTATTTTTCCAGGAAAGAAGTGAGCCCGGCCATTAATGACAAAATTCACTCAAGCCCAGTATTTCCATGTGGACCTTTTGGTCCGAATTTAGATCTTTTCAACCTCTGGCGGATCTTTTCCTATATCAAATCGAACCATTTTGGATCTTCATAAATCCTCCCCATTTTTGTACCATACGCTTGACATTATCCCGTTTCCTGTACTACTAGAGGGAAGTCCAGGGGCGAACAAAAGTCTAGTTAGACTTTTTCCGTTAACGGATCTTTTTAGAACATTTCAGATCTTTTTCATCCGACATCGGAGCGAATCAGAATGCCAACACCATTTAAGGTCTCTGCCCAATAGACCGTACTGTGACCGTAGCATGAACGTATCTGACAAAAAACTATTATTTGTATTGAAAAGTATGAGACTATGCCCACTAGGACGTTCTGGCGCCGGCCAACACAGTCTCATACTTTTCAATACAAAGAATAGTTTTTTGTCTGATACGTTCATGCTACGATCATGGTATGGTACGGTCTATTGGGCAGAAACCTTTAAGCCAAATTGGGAATATTAGACGAAAACAAAAGTACAGACTAGATCAAAACAAAAGAGACCACCCACGATAAATACCTCACGCCTCACACTGTCACACTTAAAATAAATGACAATCGCGCGCAATTTCACACCCCTTCCTCCCTAATTGAACCAAAATACACTTAAATTTTCTTTGTGTGTAATTTTAGCTCCAGTTGGGGTCAGTACCCCAAGTAATTTGGGCTAGGGAGCCTTTTGGGATGTCGCAATGGAATTCTTCGGCTTCGTGAACTGATTAAGTTACCGTGTAAACAGATTCTTGATAGAATATGGGTATACATTTATTATACTGCATATATGCTTCATATTTTGTACCACCCTAAACTTGTAAGAATTAAAAAAAATCGTGCTTTATAACCTCCTTGCCGCTGGTAGAGCAAAAAATTCTGTCTTTAAAAAAAATACAAAAAGTGGGTCAAAAAGTATGTATCTTATAAAACACATTGCCAAGTTAAGGGTTAAACTCGAATATGTATGAAGTGAAGGCTGTAATAAGATTTTTTCAGATTTTTTAAACATGCCGACAAAGTGATAGACTATTTTTTGCATTTACCTCCCCTACACGTAAAGCGAGTATGATTCTTTATTTTACTGTAATCTTGTAGTGTATCGTATCGTTAAATAGGTATTTTAAAAAGAATAAGGATCCCAAATAAAAAAAAATTAAAGCCAATATTTTCGGAAATTGTCAAAGTAGGTTTTCAAAAAAATTGTGTTTCTCCTTCTCATTTGATCCGTGGGTCCGAAAATTATGAATAAATGATATGAATTAAATAGGTACTGTAAACTTATTCGAACATAAAATCAGCCCAGCATCAGCAGTTTTTGAATAACTACGGAACCCTACACTTAGCTGTTCCATACCCCATAATTCCCTTCTTCTAGTATAAATCATGTAGTGTTAAAGTCAGAGGTAGATTTCACTTTACAAAAATTATATTGTGTTGATACGAAACTTCACTTTCATACGAAAGTGCTAGTTGATTGGCTTAAGGCTATAAATAATCGTTTGACTTAGATTTTTTACATGACTATGTAGTGTACCTACTGTATCACTAATACTTACAAAAACATTCCTGTGAATGAAATATCGCGTTCCAGTTGTAATTACAAACTGCATATGCAAAGAAGGCATGCATATGCGGCGTGGTTCTTCAGAAGGCATTGCGATTGGTCGAGCGAGATTTAGTCAGCCTCCGTAGTTGGCAGTAACCCTGGGTGCATAGACAAATCACTAACGCTTAATCGTCAATCGTAAACGAAAGGCAGCTAACTGTCTTTGTCGCACTAATATGAAAGAGTGACAGAGAGGGAAAACTACGATACGCTACCAAGCGCTAGCGATTGGCAACTTGGCTAAGCATCTTACAATGGAGGTTTTGAAATCAAATTCCGGCGAGCGTTTATAATAGTGTATGTTTTACAAATGTTTGTTCCTTGATCATGGTTGTTTTCAATGAGCTTAAGGAACTTATTTATTTATCTGTAATATGAACTTCTGAAAAGAAAATGAAGCCATCTCGCGATAACTACTTTATTTAAGTTTGTTAAGCGTGTCTAAATATCTTAGTTTTAAGTTTTATCTCGTTAATTGTTACAACAATAAACTTACACTTTACAAAAATGTAGATAATACCTATAGCTACATAAAAAGAGTATATTACATGCCAAGGCCGTTTAAGTGGGAAATGTCTCAGATGACGTGTAATCGTAGACAAACATGTGATCCGAGGCTTTCCCATTTAACGGCCGAAGTGTGTATATTATTTTTCTGCTCAACGGAGCCGGCAGGCGGCAACTTACTAAGCGCAGGGGCCGGCAAAGTGTTGTTTGCCGGCCGGAGAGCAGAAAAAGTATTTTTAAGTTACAATCGAAAAAGTAACGGAACCCTACTCTGAGCATGGCCGATTTTTTAAACTAGAGTAGACGATCAAACCCGATTGACGATCTTACATCACTGTGACTTTACCCTAACTCTCTCAAACTGATGCGTTTACTCTACTTTTCTCAAACTGCGACCCTACCGTGAAAATCGAATTTCGTATATTTCGAGGATTTGTCTCTCTCACTCTAATGACGCCTTCTTTTGAGTGACAGAGAAAATCCTCGAAATATACGAATTTCGATTTTTGCGGTAGTAGGCCTGCAGTGTTATTCACTAAGGAAACCGCCTTGCTATCAGCGCTGTGTCAGCGCTGCGGGCCTGCGGCAGCGTCGAGCCTAAAAATGGTATTCACTAATGCACTTTAAAGCTTTAAACGTCACTAGCGCTCGGCGACGAATGCGGCGTGAGCTGGAACTACACTGCGTCGAGAGTCGAGAGTTACCGCCTACAGTTCGACGACGAGCTGTTCTATGTTAGTGAATACCGTTTTTCGCAGCGCTGCGCTCTACGTCGAAGTGAAGGCTGTCTCGTCGTCGAGCTCGTTGACGAACGCAGCGTCCAATGTGTGAATAAGAGAATAGCATGGCTGAGCCGATTGCTCGTCTCACGATAGTAATGAAACCTTGCTTGCATAAATTCTTATTGTGGCGACAATTTATGCACGTTTCTTGCCGACGTGTCCATGCTAAATGTGGATGTCATGTTTGGCCTAAGCAGTTGACACTTGACAGTGAAGCCCTGACATGGTAGGTGTGCTTGTTTGTTTTAGCAGAAACTACTACTGCTGAAAATAGGGTCAAAAAGATCATTTTCAGTACAGTCGAGTGCATTAATATATAGACACATTTTTAAGGGATCAGTATGGAGAAGTGTATATATATTATGTCTCATGTCTTATGTCTATGTCTTATTAATGCCCTTGACTGTACATAAAGTGCTTTTTTACGCACTAGTGAGAGAAGTGATAATTTTTTTGTCAGGTCGAAACTTCGGAAGGCTATCTGTACTGAAAAACGTCGTACCTCCGATATAGTATAGATTTCCTACGTGCGAAAAAGAAATTCGTAACTCGTGTCGATTTAAAACACTCTCACATTTTGTTTTCAACTTTGACAATTATCTTAACACTCATATTTTACCAACAAACGGGTCTTAAGTTTAATATTATGCAGACAGGTAACGTCATGCCCGAAACGTCAGGATAATATTACTCTCATATTTATAAGATAAAAATGCCAGTAGGTTAGGTACTTGTCGCGAACCGAATCCTTCAATCATATGCCATTGTAAAATAAACAATACCACTTTCCGAAAAAACCGGTAAGTTAGTTTTCCCATAAAAAAATATCTTAGGACATCCCACACAAATCGACCTAGTCCCACGGCAAGTTCCATTAAGGCTTGTGATGTGGGTACCAAGCGACGATATATATAATAGATAGATACATATAAATACTTAAATACATTAGGGTGTCCCCTATTTTACGAATTTTAGAAATGAATAACGCATACCCCCTAATTACCAAGGTACCAAGCGACGATATATAGGTATAATTTTTATTTTATTTTATTTTATTTTCATAAATTTGCTTACATGACCTTACAGCTAAGCCAATATGTCATGAAACGAATATTAAAACAATCATAATAATTAATACATAAAACAAATTAAATTGACACTTTAGCTGTACACACTAGATGGCCTAGCATCCATCATCTCGCAGAACCGTAGACATTCCGTTCTGACAGCCGTCCATCGCCATGCAAACAGATCGCATTCCGGTGCTGATGTCAGAAGCGCGTTAAATAAAGAACAAGCGCGAATGAGTGGAGAGTTCCTACGAGACACCGTTCTAGCCGGAGGCAGAGCTAAAAGATCATGTCGCCGAGGCCTGACGGTCATTCTAGGCACGTCTGGAACAAACAGTCGCACAAGACGACCCACAAGCTCAGGACAGTCAGATTCACCTCGCAGGGCATGGCACGCAGAAATCAACAAGCTAAAGGTACGCCTGACTTCCAAAGAGTTGTAGCCTAGGGTTCCTAGCAAGTATTTGGTTGGGTATAGGAACGGGTAGTACCCGTACATTTTCTTAAACAAAAATCTAAGAAATGCCTTTTGTACCTTCTCTAGAAGCAAGGCGTACGATGAATGGTATGGGAGCCACACAATCGAGTACGTCTCCAACCTGCTCCTAACTAGCGCATTATAAACTAGCTTGATTGCTAGGGGATCACCAAAATCACGCAAGTTACGGACCACAAAGCCCAGTCTTCGATAGCAGTCGACAGCAAGTGACAATAATTATATGCTCGTGAAAAGTGAGACATAGATACTTAAATACATACACAACCATGACCAAGGAACAAATATTTGTGATAAATAAATACACAAAAAATGCACTCGCCGGAATTCGAACCCGGAACCTCCGGCTTCGTAGGCAAGGACACTACCAACTAGGCTACGGAGGCTGATAAATAATGCCCTCTCCGGGATTTGAACCTCCATCTTCACTATCAAATCAACTAGGCTACAGAAGCTGACAATATTAAAGTTATGACATGTTATGTATATTGCTTAGTAAAGCAAGCCTTTATTTAATTTTTCACACTGGTAACCGATGCGTCCAAACCGCAGCGCTGGCCGTTGGCGTTCAAATTAAACGCATAAAGAAAGCACACGTTGGCAATGTTGCCATATGCAAATATTACGCATCTGTTGCACTGCGGAGAGTGCGGTCAGCTAATGGCAACACTGTGCTACTGAGCACATGGACATATAGATAAAAACATAGAAAAGCAACATTTGCGTGGGCTAGTGCACAAAATATACCAAATTCAAGTCTTTATTCAAACTCAAAATGATTTTGCGTGAGAGGTCTGTTTTGTTTTCGTGTCGATATATGTAATTTTTTCGAGAATTCAAACCCAGGGTCACTAGTTTTATAGCCCTGAATTTTCGCAAATTTTTGTAGCAAATGTTATAAGTGAAGCACAATTTTATATAAAACGACTGGAAGCCATCACCAGTCAAATTTTAGATGAGCATTAAATTTAATAGCAAATAATAATAATAAATATCTTGGGACATCTTACACAAATCGACCTAGTCCCGCGGTAAGCTCAATCAATTAAGGCTTGTGATGTGGGTACCAAGCGACGATGTATAATAGATAGATACTTAAATACATAGACGGCCATGACCAAGGAACAAATATTTGTGATAAATAAATACACAAATAATGCCCTCGCCGGGAATCGAATCCGGAACCTCCAGCATCGTAGGCAGGGTCACAACCAGCTAGGCTAGGGAGGCTGACGATTTTTATTTGTTTCAAATAACTCGTTTTAGAAAACTACCTCCTTACAAATAATTCAATGCAATTTTGTCTCTAGCTATTTCGACATCGTCCAAGAACTTAAGTAATCTTTTTTACAGTATAAATAACACAATTTATAATTGGAACACCAAATTGAAAACCAGTAAATACATTTTTAATTGAACTGGCCGGAATGTAACGCTCTTTCCGATGCACTTTTGTGGCTTTTACAAACAATTCGACAGGAGGCCTATCGCGAACATAATTTACAATTTTGGGGTCCATATTGGCACTTATACAATTTTTTCTTCGATTTTTTTTACTAATACCGTTTTTTACTCATAATCATCATTACTCCGAAAATTTTATCTCATAATTTTTTTCTTACTAAAAATTATACTTCTACCTACAATGTTCATAACGATTTTTATTTCGAAATTTTATCCTCCTAAAGTCGTCAAGTAGATTAATCTATACCCATAAAGTTATTTGAAATAAATTGTTTATTTATAAACATTTTCCCATTAGGTTCACCCTGTTGTGGCATAATTCTTTTATGAATAATTCTATACGACATAAACTATGTACTTAGTCATAATGGGCTTTGTGCAGAAACGGTTATGGCATACTCAACTTTAGCATATTTCGTTGTGGCAGATTTCGAGTTGTTCGAATATTATTCGAGCATAATTTCGATGCTCCTATTTATGATGAGGCATAATCTGGATGTGCATAAAAAATATCGGTATAGTTTATTTTAGCATAACAGAGAAGGAATAATTACAACCTCTCAATATAATCGAGGTAGTAGTAATATTCTGTACGTTACTTACTGTGTTACTGAGCTGAGTACTTTCTAGGTTGCTAAAAAAAAAATAACCTCGAAGACTAAGGCGGGAGCAAAGCTCCCGCCTTAGTCTTCTAACCTAACCTATCCGAGTCGGATCTGCCCCGGAAGGTTTTGTTCGCTCGCTTCGCTCGCTCACTGCAGAAATTTTCACCCTCACAACAAACTTGCCCAAAATTTCCCAATCTAATTTCTGTCTTATAACACTCGGCGTGAATAATGATATGCCAAGATAGTTTCGGACAAAATAATGTTCGAAATATTGTTATTTAAGCCAAGTGATGTTACTGCCTCATTAAGATTATGCTAAAATAGATTATGCCAAGTCTGTTATGACCTAAGTAAGCGTTTCGGACAAAAATAGTTATGCCAGATAGAGGGAACCCGTTTAGTACAGTACTCTGCCACAACCTGATTTGTGCAGGTAGCTAGCTACCTGTGTTTACAGTAATAGTACGATTTATATTTAATTAAACAAAAATAATTCATACATAAAACCAGTACAGATAAAAATAAATATAACATTAGATTATATAGCATAAAATAAGTATAGTGAAAAATTATATAAACATAAAAGTTAGTATTAAAAATATGTATGAAAAACAACATTATGAACACAAATAATTCTAAGTGATGATAATTATGAACAAAGATTACTTCTAGATACCGATCATTATGATGTTAAATTGTATAAGAAACATTTTCGGAGTTCCAATAATCTAAGTTGCAATTTTATAAATACTTTGGCGCACCCACAATTTTGATTTGTCTCTTTCCCTCTAATGACACGTGAGTGGACCAATTGAAACAGTTGTTTCGAGTTTCGACTTAACGACTTTCGAAAGTCATGGTGGCCCAATGGGCATTTTGAATAACTTACAAAACCTCCTATTTTACCAACCCTTTTCAATCAATATCAACTTGTAAAACAACGTTACAAAGTTCTTTTTAGTTTAACACAAAACTAGTTTTAAGAAGTGTATATCTGGCAACTTTGAGTAACCCTGTTAAATTGGTTTATTTATTATGAACCTGAAACAAAGATCGGTTTATTTTTCGCGCCGCTGGTTTCACAGCGTATGATTTAATTTAAAGGTTATTTTTTTAATGACATACAAGTTGCTGTGAGTTGAGCAAACAGTGTATTGTTAATTAATGTAATTGATTATACTTGTACAATGTACAATGAGATTTGTCCAGTCTATGGATATTCCATAGACAACTAATATCTACACCCCATCCCGATTTTATTATAATTACATCATCGCTTAGTACCCACATCACAAGCCTTAATTGAGCTTACAGTGGACTAGATAGATTTGTATGAGATTTCCCAAGATATTTATTTATTAATTTATATTTATAAGTGATAGAGATTGTAGTTTCATTAGATTTTACTTCAAGGATTCCAAATAGCTCAACAGACACGGGTTCTGAGCATTTTGCCTTCTAAGGAATAAACATTGTCTTCGGCTGTAAGACCAAAGTTACCAAGTATAACGTCAGAGTATTTTATAATTCAGTATACGGGCACGTAAACAACTTTAATAAAACTAAAATAAAGCTACATTTAATCCCAATTGCGGCTTCATACCATCTGAAGTGCATCGTTGAGAGTACAGACATAGTGCAGGGAAATAAGTAGTACACTTCCAACCGTTGGGTTATATATCCTAACTAGCGACCCGCCCCGGATTTGCACGGGTACTATACCTACATATAAACCTTCCTCTTGAATTATTCTACCTATTAAAAAAAATCTCATCAAAATCCGTCGCGTAGTTTGAAAGATTTAAGCGTACAAATACAAAGGGACATAGGGACAGAAAAAGTGACTTTATTTTATACTATGTAGTGATATCCACGAGCCTTCTACCGCGACCTACGAAATAAGTTAATTTAGAGTGACAGAGACAAATACTCGAAGTTCCCGGTAAGGTTGCAGTACGTACAGTCGGGTTCAAAATTGCATGGACAGTTTATGAATGAATTCATTCATCCATGCAATCCTGAACGCCACTATAACCAATCCAAGAAACGAAGCGAATCGGTAAAATACGATTTGTGTACTGGATGCCATAATATTCACCAGCAACAACATTTCATACAAAGAAGGCATCAAAAATATCTGACACAACCTTACAGTGATAGGTACGAGATAAGAAGCGTGTAACATGTTGACGATCACTGCGTGTGATATTATATGTTATGTTCTTCTTTGTTTTTTTCTTTGTATACATTGATCATTTACATCTAATGCTAAATTATTATTATTTGATATTTACTTTTTTACATTATTATAATGAACGTAGTTTTTAGACGATCATAATTTAAATTCATGTAGTTTTAGAATTATAACTAACGTGAGACTCAAACATATTGAAATATTTATCAAACAGGTTGCTTACGTAATTTAAGTCGATAATTACTCGACATGTTTCGATCCATTTAGAGGATCCTCATGGACTACGCGTGACCAAAGCTCGACGTGTACTGCGGGCTTGCGCTCTGCAATCTAATCCTCTGAATGGATCGAAACATGTCGAGCAATTATCGACTTAAATTACGTGAGTAACCCGTTTGATAAATATTTAAATAAATTCATATATATTAATGTAAAATTTATATTGTAATTCATTTTGTAAAATAAATAAATCTAATGTAATCTAGTTACCTAAGAGGTAGGGTCTCGATACACTACTCGCACTACTCTGACCCATCGGTTGCGTTCGGATTGCATTCAAAGACGGGGTGGGGTTTATGTTAACTGTGGGCTATAAAATAGCCTTTATGACCGTACGTGGGACGCGTACTGACGGCCGTCGGTCCACGGACATGGGGGGACAAATACTCGCGTCATACATAACATAAGACGGACATGTTTTTTCTAAACGAATTTTTTCATGCTATCAATTTATGCACATCAGCCTCTCAGTCCACAGCTAGTTGGTAGTGACTCTGTCTGCGAAGCTGGAAGTTCCGGGTTCTAATCTCGGTGAGAGCATTATTTTGTGTATTTATTTATCACAAATACGTGTTCCTTGGTTATGGCTGTGTATGTACTTAAGTAGATATCTATATGTATCTGCCTATTATAATTTTCGTCGCCTGGTACCCACATCACAAGCCTTAACTGAGCTTACCGTGGGACTAGGTCGATTTGTGTAAGATCTCCCGGGAAGATATTTACCTAGAAGAAGAAGATAAATTTCTTCGTTGAACCGATGAAATAACTACATTTTATTAAAAAAATGTGTATAATGTGTTCAAAAAATAACATTGTGAATTTATACATTTCACTGAAAACGCAGACTTAGGTGGAAGAATCAACTTTTTTCTGTCTATTATTACCATGGTTACGGTCGCCTGAGTCACGCTGGTTTTATGCAAATTCATGCTATTTAAACTATGCAAACATACATTTTTCTGGTGTTAATAAGCCCTTTCCTTAATGGGCCGCCTACAAACATCCAGTACCTACATACATGTTTGAAATTGAAAATGAAAATGATTTATTTCATAAATGATAACAGGGTTGAGTCTTCCTAGTAGGTAACAAATACCACAACAAATAGGTAACAAATGTTTGTATAATTTCAGTAGCATACTTTTGCATAAAGTCAGCGTGACTCAGGCGACCGTAACCATGGCAATAATAGACAGAAAAAAAAAGTTGATTCACCCAGGTCCCAAGTCCCAAGGTAAGGTTATTACTTCAAAAGTATTGTCTCCAATAATAATATATTACTCACACTAAAGCGGTAAGTAGATACTTAACGGCCTAATTTAATTTAATTTAAACTGTTCGAATTTAAAAGTCGTAAATTAGAAATTTTACATTTGACCGTCGACCCTGCGGTCTTACGTCACTGTAGGCGTCAAATAATCAAATTAAAGCTAACAATTGTTGATAAAGGTTCACCGATACCCTTAGTGATGCGCTAAATTTATCGACTATCGACAATAAAGAAACAAAAAGAAATCACATTTTTCATTTTCATCATCAGCCTATAGTCCACTGCTGGACGTAGGCCTCTCCTATTAACTATGCGTATACGACTAGACGCATTAGGAGGTAAATGCCCATTATCGTCACGCTGGGCAAGCGGATTAGCGATCGCAGTAATGTGTCCACTATGATGACGCTGCTGCCCAAATTACATTTATTACAGAATAACCTACAAATACACACAAAACGTTCAGACTTTTCCGTATATTAGTAGTTTTGATACATGATACAGAAAACAATAAACCTGAAAGGAATAGCTCGGTGTATTATCAACATAATTGGACCAATCAACTTTTCGATCGACGCTATTTTGTCCCGTAAAGTTGGTGACAATTTCATCAAGTTTGCTAGCAAAATTGCTTATAAATTGTACATGCTTTAGGCCCCATACAAGTTCACATCGATACATTTAGGTTCCAACTGTTTTTCATTGTAATATGTGTATAGTATTAATTGACGTTCACTTGTAAGTTCATGAAAAGTAACACGGCAGACAGATTACATGTCGATTGAAAAGTTGATTGGCCCAATTATGACCAAGAAACAAATACTTATAATGAACACACAAAAAAAGTAATCTATCTTCCTCGGAATTCGAATCCGGGACCTCCAACTTCATGGGCAGGGGTAGGGTCACTCCCAATACTGATCAGACTACGGAGCCTTAGAAAATAAATTCAAATTCAATTCGTAAGGTCACAATGTCACAAAGAATAGGACCTTCTAGTAAGTATTTAATACTTGTAACAGAAGAGAGCAGGAGCTCTTCCATATTCTGGACAACACTATAGTAGACAACTGAGCTCTCAGTCTACCTGATGGAAAGCAAGAACTCAGGCCCATGGACATAGTGACCAAAAAATCGTCTATGCGCTGCCTGAGGACTTAAATGGATTACCTCTAACTATGCCAGTAATTACACCGGTTATCTTACCCCCAAACCGAAACACAGCAGCAACACTGCTATTTAGCGGCAGGTTAACGGGTAAGACGGTGGTAGCTATCCGGGCGGACCCTGCACGAAGTCCTACCACCAGCAAAACCAGAAAATAAATAATGACTATCGATACTATCGATATATCGTTTGTCAATCCCTCTCTAAAACGACAATTTGTGCCGTCGCCGTGACGGATCCGTTTGGCAGCGGGTTCAATCCGGGCAAAGGATCACCACGACGAAATGAGATTTTTAACTCCGGCGGACAAAGGGTTGACAATCGTAATTACATCGATGTTCGAAATTCGAGTTAGATCGAATGGGCAAAGAGAAGTGTAGATTTTTTTCAAATTCTCCAATGTCCGGACATGTTACATGACTTGAAAAAAATAGGTACCAAACGGAAACATTTTGATGTCATGTGACAAATCTCTCAGAGTTATGTCATTGATTTTGGTTCTGTTGTGAATACAATTTTTAAGTTATAGCAGGCATATTGCAATGATTAGGGTAACTCACGTTTTTTTTTATCTTGTCTCATTACCCAGGGACAGCAGTTGAATAGTTTGTTAGAAGAAACTATCGTAAGCTCTACTATCATGATAAGTGGTGACTCACCTTGGACGGGCCACATAACAGTCAAAATTTTGTCAATTTAAAATGCTTTTAAACTGTAATTTTAAGGGTGATCCAAGAGAACGAAATTAATTATTTTGTAAAGAAAAATAGAGAAGAAAATATCATAAGTAACACCAGCCTAACCCCGACAAAGCAAGGCTTCTCTAAAAATGAAATGCCAGACTCCTCCTGTCCTTTTCAGGCCTACTACTAAATACAAATAATTTATTCGTGGCAAATATAACACGCATGACAGGACAAGACAAAATAGACGTACTACGGACTTCAAATTTGCGGTAGGGCGCAGCAGGCTCCGATTTGGCATTCACATATTATAATTTTTTTTTTATTTATTGGTCGGAGAACTAACAGCAACAATTTAAAGTAGTGATATAATTTAAGTAACTAACAGCCAAATTATAGGTTCCCACCAGTAGCTATAGGTCAACAAACAAATGGTGGCTAGTACTAAATATTAACGTGTATGCAGTAGCACATGATGATTTTACAGGTCAAGACTTATTACGTACTACTTATAACTGTACAACAATGTACATTATAAGTAGTAGGTACCAACAGTAACAATATAATAAATATTATGTTATCGCTCGCGGCTTGCTTACTCAAATAATTCGTCTGTTATCCGTCTTATAGTTGATAAAAACGTCGATATCTCACTTCCTCGAAAATTCATTAAGCATCTACCATACCAGCTTGTAATAGAAAGCTATTTTTCCTATAATTACCGTGTAACTAAGTGGGATTGCTAAATGAGGGAAGTATCTTTTAGGTCTAGATGTCTTTTAGGTTTAGATGATCTTCACGTCGTCGCCGTGCGGTGTGGGCACTAAGAATACATTTGTCACTACCCCAACTCTTCTAGTGGATTGGACACACCACTGCGATCGCCGACCCGCTTGCCCAGCGAGGCGATTATGGGTATTTACCTCCTAATGCGTCCGTAAGCTTGGGTAAATTCAATGGGTGAGGTCTTTTTCCAGCAGTGGACTAGGGGGTTACCATGATTTCCTAAACGCCATTCAGCTTAGGTTCGGCTTATCAGTTTTTGACAGTGACACATTGCGATTAAGTGTAGGTCCAAAACTGAATTGCAGTAGTAGATCGTGGTATCCCCCCCTGGGACCGGAACCGTTATTTTCTCCATACAAAAAGAACGGTTGTTTTTTCGTTCTCTTTCGTTCTTCGGTATATGAATTCTAAGTTAATGGAGTAATTTAAAAACATCGTCCATTAAATACAAAAGCGACACAAGTCAAAAAATTACTTTTTACAGGGGAGCTGTTTAAAGATTTTGTATTCGTTTTTTGTTCACAAAATTTTTTTACAGCATTAATATTATATGTGTTATATATCAATTTGTAGGTATTTTAACCGTCTTTTGATGTGTTTGGTTATTAGAAAGTAATATGTGCTGTGCAAGCTTTTATGAGCGTATACGGTATACGTCCGTTTTGCATAAAAAAATAACATTAACTCTGAATTTTTTTTTCCGTCAAAGGCCACAAATACAAAAAAATAAGCAGTTATTTCATTTAAATCATACATAAAATCATGTCTTAAACATTGAAATACTGTTTTTTTAACAAAACTGAACCAGACAAAACTTTTTCTTACTGTTTCTTTACTTACATATTGTCAGAACATGTTTATAGGTACCGCAAAACCGGGGTTACTTTGATTAATTTTAACTTTGGTTACATATTTTGATAAATTTAACGGACGTACTAGTTTAAAATTCAGATATAATTATCGGTTTTCTTCAAGAATCAACCTGCTATATAAAAAAAATGTGTTACCTTTAGTTAATAAATATAAAATAAATACAACGCGATCAAAGTTATATTGTTGAGAATGGAATTAATACTTT
This sequence comes from Thaumatotibia leucotreta, assembly GCA_025490895.1. NCBI lineage: Eukaryota > Metazoa > Arthropoda > Insecta > Lepidoptera > Tortricidae > Thaumatotibia > Thaumatotibia leucotreta. The sequence goes on along the minus strand of JALPQI010005037.1, from coordinate 14,374 downwards.
GATACCACTTATTTTTACTATAAACTGGAAATAGTCCACCTAAAAGCACGTAAATAATAAAAATCGGTTAATTACATCTTTAGTTATTTGTTTTTTCTATGTGTATTGTATTTGTGTGGTGGTTACTATGATCCCATACTAAATGATCCAAATTGATATGTTTTGACGGTTTACTAGTTTTTTCATTAGAATTGATGCAAGAACTTATTTTTTGCCGATACAAAAGTATATCTTTAAATATTTAATTGTAGAGATAATAAGTCTTTCCTAAAAATCTACTTATGATTAGTACTTAATAATGTAACAATTGTTTTTCCTAGACGACATGACAGTTTAGCGCTAGTACTTGGGTACTACCTATGTAGTGAAGCAATGCCTGACAAGTCAAGTCAACATCTTTTTTCGATTTTTGAAAGATTTACATGAAATACACAAAAGTAACGTCACGTTTGTGTTACACTTATATTAAATAAAAGTTCTGTACAATAATGACTGCAGTCTATATTTTAGTAATAATTTATTCGTGTATGATGCCGTGCTTAATGTCTAATAATTTATTTTAAATACAGTCATCATCCCTATGTTGGCATTCCCAAAAGTGAAAAAATAAATACTACTAATATAAGTTTTTAGATTCGTTAAAACATACACCGGAGTTAGATCTTTGTTTGTTTTACTTGTATTGTATACAAATAATATAATAGGAATGTATGACAAATACTTAATAATCCGAGGTTTATGCCGTTATTGTTTCTTCGTAGTCGCAATTATAGGTACACAAAATTCACAGTCATCTTCCACACAATCTCTAATATACTTTTAAGTAAAACGAACACAATACAAAGTACCACGTTTTACAATTACTTTTTTTATAAGATGTATTGTATTTTTTAAGATTTCGTGCAAAAAACACTCAATTATTCAATCTGGTACATTTATGGATTTTAATATTATACTGAATTAAAAACGGTTGTAAATGCAACAATGTTTTTTTGAAATTCAACATTCCGTATTGCGGCTCCTTTGTTTATAAAGAAATCTTAACCATACATACTTACTTTATTCAAAACAGCATCATGTATAAATATGGCTCCTGTGATTGATGCATTCGAATATATTTTTAATTCAAAAAGGTTGCAAATCCTAATACGGCAGTTTTGACGAATGAAAAATCAAATTTAAGAGGATATTTTAAAATTAAAGCTGCCACATTCCGTTTTGCGACTCCTTTTTATATAAAGAAACATAATATTTACGTATATATTTTATTTAAAACGGCCACATCTACAAATATGGCACTTTTGCTTACATATTTTTTTAACGTAATCACTTATTTTTTCGTTTCATGGCACTTTTTCACAAAAATGTCGTGCGTTTTGGTCGACAGTCGAGTCACAACTGACAAAATGGCAGTTTAGCACTGAAATTAGTCTCGAAAGAGCGATAGTGCAAAAAGGGCACCTGCATAATTTTGATACTTACTAACGTCAAATCGACAGGTGTCTTAGTGTCACGTAAAATATTAGTGCTTATAGTGTCGTTTTTGCAATAAAATCATTTCTCACGGTTTTTGAGTTGTGTCGCTTTTGTATTTAATGGAAGACATGTTATTGTAAATTACATGAAATATTGATTAGTACATAAAGAGCATAAAGCATTTTAAATTGCGCTATTTCGAGATTTTTATAAAATATCGGTTCCGGTCCCTGATCCCCCCGGATTATAATCTGATGACTGTATTGGCCGTGTGGTGATGGCAGTAAGAATACATTCGTCACCACCCCAACTCCTCCTGCGGGTGTCGTAAGAGTCGACTATGGGATTGAAGTGTCACTAACCATTATTTGATAAAAGTTTGATGACGGGCCGCAGCGTCATCATAGGGAACACATTACTGCGATCGCCAATCCGCTTGCCCAGCGTGGCGATTATGGGCATTTACCTCCTAATGCGTCTATACACATAGTTAATAGGAGAGGCCTACGTCCAGCATTGGACTATCATAGGCTGATAATGATGTTGATGATGATGACTGTACTGATCTTCACGCGCAAATTGCACTAAGTTTTGAGACAATTAAAGATGATGCATAAATTCGACGAATTCCTCTACCCTCCGCTACACACTTCCATTTGTGAACCGAAAACTAATCCACTCGGAAGAATATTAATCGCAAAACAGATGAGCTCGGTTAAAACGACCTTAAAACAAATGAACGTAATTAATAAACGTACGAATGTAATGGCGAGAGTGCAAATAGAAGTGAACAGTCCGACACTAGTGTTGGAGTGTTGCCAGACAAGACGTGGAGTTACATGAGGGTTGTTCGTGATGCGTCGAGTCATATGAAGTGGCTTAAGTTTTTTGGGACAAATTAAAGAAACGACATTTACGAATCTTAATGTTCAGGAATAGTGCAATAGTAGATTACATGCCAAGGCCGTTTAAGTGGGAAATGTGTCGGATGACGTGACGAACATGTTATTCGAGGCTTTCCCATTTAACGGCCGAAGTGTGTATACTATTTTTCTGCTCAACGGAGCCGGCAGCCGGCAACTTAGTTTAGCGCAGCGGCCGGCAAAGTGCTGTTTGCCGGTCGGAGGGCAGAAAAGTCTGTTTTTTTACCTTCGCTTGGTTCTTGTTACCAGTTTTGCTTCTTTGTTGAATTCTTGTCTGAGAGAATAGAAAATCTTACAAGGGATTAGGAGGAAAGGACAACGTCATTCAAAGTACTTGAAATCTTTATTTCTATGAAAGGCAGTGCTTTTCGGGTAATGTAATAAATTTTATAATAAATTATTATTTCCGAAGAGCCGTTTCTTTAATACCCGATTTTGTTTCCCAATACAAGAACTTGTAATTGTATCCAAATGAGGTAATTATGGAAGCTGCAGCTCAAGAGTCCAAAAAAAACCAATTACTTAAAACACTTTAATTAAAATTCAAAAGTTACAATAAAAATTACAAGTAAAAATGAAGTGAATCAATGCGATGCTAGCGATTGAATGCGTTCCCAGTTAGCGATCCCACGGCGGGCGCGGGTTGCTTGGTCAGCGCCTCGTGGCCGCAGCGTGTGACGACGGCTCGTCCTCGATGTCAGCATGTATCGCTAGCGCTGCTAGGCCAGCGATCTCCTTGTATAGACACCGCATAATACCTCCCCCCGTAGATCAGCAACTAATTTAGAACTTTGAGAGAAAATGTTGCTGGCAGGCGATTATCAGCTGAAGATTCCATTGTAGGTAGCGAGGTCTCTGGGGTGGTGACAACGTTGCTGCTAGTCGACATGGCCTCTTCTTTTCTCTTATGGTGACAGGCTATGAGGTTTCTTTTTAGGCCAATGTAGATGATACCGATCCCAAGTATGATAATATAGAATGGTATCGTAGTATGGTACATCGTCGTATTTGTAGGTTGAGCAAGCTGCAGTGGTTGTTGCAATGATACTCTGTTCTGGATGTCTTGGAGGTCTCTAAGATTGACTGTTTTTAGTGGAATCGCTGGTTGAAGTTTAAATGGGCTCGTCCTGGTGTCGTCCGTGATCTTCATCATTTTCAGAGGTCTTCCTTTCACTCGGTCTTCTGTATTTATGATGGTGAAGTCATCGGTTCTCAGCAGACAGTTCTTCGGTACTGTGGCTAAGTAGCTGCCGTTGAGGGTAATGTAATCTTCTCGTCCACATATGAGGTGTATCTTCGCAGGTTGAGGAAATATTAGGGCGTAGCTTCTGTCATCTAGTTTCTGCATGGTTGGTTTAGGTAATGAAATAGTAGTCTGCTTGCAGGAGTTGTCCATGGATTGCTTCTCAATAAGTTGGTGAATACAATCCGGCTGAGTTCTGATCTGGTGATTGATGTCCGTTTCACAAAGGTACCATGCCTTTACCTTCGGGCATTCTGCCTCTATGTACACATATGAATCGCCGTCGGTTGCTATTAATGGATAAGGAGGGACTATAATTTGATTGGATTTATTAGGTAGAATGGGAAGTTTATAGAGGTTGTAGTTGTGAGGCGATACAATGGGAAATCGGAATATGATTACTATTCTATTTTTGACAAAGTAAGATCCAGTTTTAATAACGTTGTAATATTCCCTAGGTTCTAAATCTAGTACTTGTTCCTTATCGTACAAGTTTCTAAGTCTATCCAACATGCTATTCAATACTTTTATGCTTAACATCGAATGATGTGTACTAAATGTACGCGTAAATGCTAAAATGTCGTCTATTCTATGTAATTCCTTAACTAAGTCATCTATATTATTATTAATGATTACCAAAAGCTGGGCAAATTTTGCGTATTTAATCAAACTTGTCTCGGCCTGGGCGTTACTATTTAGGATAAGTAACAGAGTCTCATTAATTTTGACTTGATTCTTAACAATTTGAGAGACTATTTCCGTATGGTGATGCATCCATTCCTTGCTAAGGCTAATGTGATCGTTAAGCTCTGTAATGATCCTTTCCTGGTTACCTCCTAAGGTTCCAATGGCATCATTATACCTTAATGCATCGGAATGGTCTAAATTGCCTGTTAAACTTTTTATAACGGAGCCTAAACCGTTTACCAGTCCCCTCTTGCTACGATTGGGTCTTAAACTTTCCAACTCATCTGATGCCTTATCTAATTTACTAACTAAATACTGGATTTGGGTCTCGTAAAGGGCAAAGGTGTCGTTGGTGAGTCTGTCCTTTGTTTGTCTCAGTTGATCCTGAACAGAATTAATGCTGTTCTCAATGTCAGTCAGTTCTATATACTGTAGGAATGTATGGGTCTGTGTAGTCAGCCTCATGTCACCTATATTAAAGGGCAACAGTCCGGGTCCGTCCGCTAAATCTTCAAGTTTTATCTCCTGGCCCCGGGAGAAACGTGTCATCAGGATTATCAGGAACATTCTGTAACAATTTAGCTGACTTAGGTACACGCTTAAGGCGAGATTTTGCGACGGGGCCTCGTTTCTTCGAAGTGTATATATGTATAGGCAAGTCCGCAATTACCCTATCTTGTGTGTATCGGGGTGCAATTTTCTGTCTGTCAGCTGCGGGATTTTTGATAAATACCTGTTGTCTCGGTTGATACTCCGCCTCCGGTTCACGGGATTTATTCCTATTTTCAATTATTGCTGCACGATCAACGGATGTTGACTTATTAATAATATCGTAAATTACCTGCATTTGTTCCTTATGATTTAAAATATACTGTTGTAATAATTGTTCGTTCAAGTCGATATTTACAGGATCGCGGGGGTCAAAATGACCCGTAAGGATATCATATGGTCGGCACTTGGTGAAACTGTGGATCGAACTGTTATAAGCTATGATTGCATATGGCATAAGGTTAAATACTGGTTCGTCTCTGCGAGTAAGCTTAAGGATTCTGAGATGTTCCAGTAAGGTAGAATGAAAACGTTCTATAATCCCATTATCATTAGGGGAATTGGCTAAAGTTCTATGGTGAGAAATTTTATGTAGCCGTAAAAACTCAGCAAAGAGTTGATTGGTAAACTCAGTTCCATTATCCGTAACTACAGTCAGGGGAAATCTATGATGGGAGCCGTATTTCAAAAGGGCTTGAATGATACTTATGGCTGTCCCGTCTCTCAGGTGATAGGCCTGTCCGTACTTAGAAAATACATCCACAAATGTTATATATTTTTCGTTTTGTGCAGTAAAAAGGTCTATATGAACTATTTCAAAAGGTTTAGTAGCAGGGGTAACCAGATTAAATTTTTGTTTTATGGGATGTCGATCATACTTAGCCTGTCCGCAAGTTATACATTCATTGATAAATTTAGTTATCTGATCTTTCATCTTGGGCCAAAAATATTTATGTGAAAGTGCTAAGTAACATTCGCTGATGCCGCGATGGTTGGTTTTGCCTTCATGGTAGTGCCTGATAATATCCTGTTGCCTTAGATATTCTTTTACATTTTCAAGCTCTGTCTTGGCTAGAACTAGATTCATAGCAGAATTTTTAAATTTTTTCTGTAATATGGGAATTATTTTATACATTCCAAGTGGAGGGGTGATTAGTAGTGCTGTTTTTACTTTAGGGTTGACATATTCCTTAATTGCGTTAATGACATCTTCTTCCAAATTAGATTCCAATAATTGAACTGAGGTGCGGGTGTGGGTATCGAATGGTTTTGTCACGGTTGTGCGTTTCTTAAAGCTATCAACTATAGTCAGACACAGTTGTCTATGAAATTTATTGAGGGGTTCGCTCGTAATTGGGACCTCGAGAATGGGGTTTTCACTGTCCGTGTGGACTGTCATAGTCGATGATCCAGGTGTTGGTTGTTTTTCAGTCGGATTTGCGGCTAATGAGTTACATTCGTCTTCCGTTGTTGGTTTTGTTAACAGGTCTTTAACGAACTCAGTCATTTCCTTGTCTGTCATCTGATTCTCACTAGTTGGGTTGGTAGGCGTGTCAGTCTGTTCAGTCTCCTCATTGTATAACTCAACTCTGGAAAGGGCATCCGCGTTCGTGTTGGACTTACCTTTTTTGTAGACCACAGTGTAGTTGTACTCGCTGAGCTTTAGACGCCATCGTGTCAGCCTGGAACTGGGTTCCTTTACATTCATCAGCCACTGGAGGGGTTTATGATCAGTTATTATTTTAAATTTTCGTCCATATAGATATGGACGGAAGTATTTGGTGGCGTAGACTATAGCAAGTAGCTCCTTCTCGATTGTACTATAGTTCATCTCGCTCTCATTAAGCGTACGGGAAGCGTATGAAATAGGTTTATCCGATCCCACTGGTCCTTGGGATAAAACTGCTCCAACGGCTACGTTAGATGCATCAGTAGTCAATAGGAACTCTCGGTTAAAATCCGGATATTGTAGGATGGGGTCATTAGTTAGAAGTGTTTTACACCTCTCAAAACAATCGACATAGTCGCGGTCAAGTGTAATTTTCCTACCTTTCTTCAAACAGCTGGTCAGTGGCTTAGTCGTTCGGGCGAAATCGGGAATAAATTTCCTGTAGTATCCCAGAAGTCCTAAAAACTGTTTTATCTGTTTAGAAGTCTGCGGTATTGGGTAATTTTGGATGGCAGCAATCTTATCAGGGTTTGGCTTTATACCTTCGCTACTGATAATGTGCCCTAGATAAGCAGTTTCTAATTTTAAGAATTCAGACTTGTCCATCTGAATTTTAAAATTAGATTCTCTGAGTCTTTGAAATACCTTTTCTAAGTTGACGATATGTTCCTGTAAACTGGTGCTGAAAACGATGATGTCGTCAAGGTAAACTAAACATACCACGTTTTGGAGGCCTCTCAAAACGTTGTCCATGACACGCTGGAATGTGGAAGGCGAATTCTTCAGGCCCATCGGCATACGAAGGAATTCGAAGTGTCCATGTTCTACGTTGAATGCAGTTTTCGGGATATCCTCAGGGTTCATTTCCACTTGGTAGAACCCACTTGCCAGGTCCAACGTCGTGAAGTATTGACACTTACCCAGTTTGTCGAGAACATCAGCTATATTAGGGATCGGGTATCGGTCATCGATTGTCTTCTCGTTCAGCTTCCTGAAGTCGACTACAAGTCTCCACTTTTGCTTACCTGACGCATCCATTTTTTTTGGCACAACCCAAATGGGAGAGCTCCAAGCAGATTCTGAGGGTCTTATAATATTCTGTTCGAGCATCTTCGTGATTTGCTCCCTAACCTCCTGTCGATGAACAAAAGGGTAGCGGTAGCTCTTCGTATATATGGGGACCTCATCCGTCGTCTTTACACAGTGTTTTATCTTATTTGTGAAGGTCAGTGGCTCGCCCTCAATGTAAAACACATCCGAATACTGAGAACAAAGTCGCGGAAGGTTTGCTTTTTCCTCTGGATTGAGATGGTCGGTCCTCAATTTTGAAAGAACTTCCTTCGTACGGCACGAGTTTGGTTCTTTTGTCGTACACTCAATGTTAAACAATTCCGCCTGCGCTGGGTGGTCCAAAGAAAATATTATGTCGTTGTCAGTTGGGTTCTCGATGTCTACTATGCCACGATTATTTTGAACAGTTGTTACACATTCGTGTATAACACAGTTACAGATGATCTGGCCATGAACGAGAACTTCCCCGTCCGGGGCATTTATTGGTATCCGGGCCAGTCTAGAGGACCTAGCCGGAATAATATCCTCGTAGAGGTTAACATTTTGGGAATTGTATACCCTAATAGGGTTGGTGGCATACCTAGTTATCAATGTTTTGGTCCCTAAATCGATTTTTGACATCCATTTCTCTAGCAAATTATATCCTAGAAGGCCTTCGAAATAATTATGGAACTTATATATGAATAGTTTTATATCGTCCTTCTCGTTAAATTGTTTAAAACAACGTAATGTGATTGAATAGTTATGTGTGGAGGTAGCGTGGGCATTAGTCACTTCAAAAGGGTCATATTGTAATGGGTGGCGAGGGAAAAATTTTTCTACGGCTTCAGGGCTTATGAAAGAATTGTTAGCGCCTGTGTCGATGAGAAAGTTCATTGGGGGGTCCTCTATTCTAATGTACGGGAGTCGGCGTTGCGTCTGTAAGTTGATTTCTATTTTGGTCTTTTTGATGTTGAGAGGGCCGGAAAATCCTCCAGTTTACTTGTAGATGGTTGAGGGTCAGTGTCATAGACTTCCTCAACGCTCGGGGTGCTGTCATAGTCATTTGTAATGTCTAACATGTCGTAGTAATACGAGTCCTCGTATTGGTCAGTGTAGGGATAATATTGGTAGTCGGGGTAGCTTCCCGATTCATTAAAATTAACCTCACCTGCTCCTGAATTATTAGACGGGGCGAGATTTCTGGAAACATAGTGGCTCACGCCACTCATGGGCTGAGGGTTAGCATGTGGCTGGTTAGGCTGGGCCTGACCCTGATTTCTAGGTGCTAACCTGAATAAATTACTACGTGGGTTGTAGTTAGACGGCTGAGCTGCGAACATCTGCTGGGTGCGAGATGGCATCCTCTGCCGGGGCTGCTGGTATTGCTGAGGTAGTTGCGGCTGCACCGCCTGAGGTGCGCTTGGTCTAGGTGGTTGGGTTAATGAGACGCCCTGAGCTTGAGGAGCTGGGCTAAACGCTATGGGTGCAGAATTTTGGAAGGCCATGGGCCTCATAGATAGCGCGGTAAAAGGCGAAGGCTGCGTATTTCGTGATCCATACTGAGTCCTGAATGGATCGTTACGTTGCTTAACATACATGACATTCATCTCTTCTTGAACAAATTCAAGAGCCTTTTCAATGGTTTCGGGACGCATGCATCTGATACGGGACCCTAAAGGTTCCTTTAAACCTCGTATAAACGCTTGTAAAGTAACTTTTTTATATAACGCGCGTTTTGATTCGACGGTCGTTTGAATTGATTCGTGTAGACTTATATAAGTCATCATAGTGCTAAACAAATTTTGACAATGGTCATAAAATTGCTGTGGGGTCATACTCCCCTGGACGGAACTCGAGATATCACTGTATAAGGCAGTTTCATCACGCTGATCCGAAAAATTATTAATCAAAGAAGTTCTTATATCAAGCCAACTACTTGGAATTCCGTTACCATTAATAGTGCGGGCGGCATCTCCTTTAATTTTATTCAAAATGCCGTTTAGGAAACACAGGTTAACTAACTCCGCGTTATTATCTCCTGCACTTACAAACGTTGTAACTAATTGGTCACAAAGCTTTATAAACCTAGTTAAAACATTTGGGTTCCCCTCGAAATCGGGGACCAAACGCAAAGCTTTAAAAATAGTGTCGGGGTCGTTGCGCCCTTCCATGTTAATAACTCCGAAAGATCTGTCCGGATCCTCCTCTACAATATTCCTAATTAAATCTATATTCCGATGGCGATTCTGTCTCGATGCAGATTCGCCAGATCCAATATTCCTGGGATGGAAAATTTTGGAAAGGAATGCCTATTTCACTAGAGCAAGGAAGCAACACGAGATTGATTCAAGTGTACTCACATATACTGCATATTCTTGGTATCCTTGGTGAATCGATGGCTGGATTCCTCTGGGTCTGCAAACTTCAGGTTCTTTTCAGGATCTCGACGAGGGCGTTTTGAAGGCCGGCTGCTCGTAAATCGCGCGCATTGGCTACCGCACAGCCACGAGAATCCGAATACCGACTGCGCCAATTATGGAAGCTGCAGCTCAAGAGTCCAAAAAAAACCAATTACTTAAAACACTTTAATTAAAATTCAAAAGTTACAATAAAAATTACAAGTAAAAATGAAGTGAATCAATGCGATGCTAGCGATTGAATGCGTTCCCAGTTAGCGATCCCACGGCGGGCGCGGGTTGCTTGGTCAGCGCCTCGTGGCCGCAGCGTGTGACGACGGCTCGTCCTCGATGTCAGCATGTATCGCTAGCGCTGCTAGGCCAGCGATCTCCTTGTATAGACACCGCATAATAAGGTCATTCAAAAGTTGTTTGTTTTTAAAATACATTGTTTTTATTTTATTTTTTAGCAATCATACCATTCTCTATCACCGCATATGAGCAAAAGAGAAGGAGTCATGTTGAAGTGTTTTTCTAACCTGCTCGCTGTTATATTTTGGGGAACTTATTTTGCTTTCACAATTAATAGAAATGACTTTTCGGATATTTTGAAATAAAAAGGCAAGTCTATATTAACTTCCTTTTGATAGATACCAAGTAAAGATACCTATGTACCATTTCAGGTCAGTTGAAAGTAATAAAAAACCTGTAAACTTGCATTATTTCATAATCACGCACTTTCAGAACACTATCTTGGTTTTATCATCGACTTTAAAACTTTAAACCTGAAGTTCACACAGATTTTTTGTTAAAATTATTGATTTTTATTAGTATTAACATAAAAATACATATATCAGCGAACGTGTTTCACGATGTGTCAAAGACGTCAATTTCTGTGGAAAGTAGCAATGTACAATATTGTACAAGTAGCAGAACATTCTCAAAATTGCGGGAATATACTCGGAAATTTCCGACAATTTTCATGAGAATTTAAGAGTAAGTTCTCATTTTTCTTGTGTCTTTAGGTTTCCATGAGAACTTATAACAATCTGTTATAAATAATTATTTTAAATCGTTAATAAGTAAACAAGGCAGTAAATACAACTCATAAGCAAACCCCGGATGACGGGAGCAAAAATGCGTTTGTCACTAGTGCTTAGTTAAATATCGACTATTCTATCGACATCCATACCAACATTTTATGAATTAGAAATGTATTGATCAACAGTAATTTATGCAACCGTACGTAATCAGAGGCATTGCGATCATCATATAATATGTCAACAATTAATACCTAGTACCATATGATAGTTACAAAACCAAAATTAAAGCCTAAAAAGCAGCTTGAATGTCGTTCAGAAATTCAAAGTGCACTTGTTTAGGTTACTTTTACATCCTCAAGGCGAAATTATTCACAAAAAATATCATATTGTGTTGACTAAAAATAAAATTAAAGAAAAAAAAACCTTTTTAAAAACAAGCTTTTATTATTTGTTTATAAAATGAACTAAAAAGTTAAAAATAAATTTACTCTAAAAAGAAATATAATACTTTGTAACTTGATTGTAACCTTTAACGACAAATAAGCGTCTTCGTCTAGGACAAAATAATTCCATATTGTACAAATTTATTTAATTTTAACACTAAAACTTTTCACCATACATAATTATTCAATGTCGTCCCCCCTCTTTATCATAGTCCCCGTTTATAAATGAAAGCGTGTTACATTTAATACAACACAACATTTTCCTCAAGCTATCACAATGTAACACGCTTTCATTTATAAATGGGGACTATGATAAAGAGGGGGGACGACATTGAATAATTATGTATGGTGAAAAGTTTTAGTGTTAAAATTAAATAAATTTGTACAATATGGAATTATTTTGTCCTAGACGAAGACGCTTATTTGTCGTTAAAGGTTACAATCAAGTTACAAAGTGTTATATTTCTTTTTAGAGTAAATTTATTTTTAACTTTTTAGTTCATTTTATAAACAAATAATAAAAGCTTGTTTTTAAAAAGGTTTTTTTTTCTTTAATTTTATTTTTAACTTTTTAGTACCTCTATTTTTAATTCGAGATTTACTACGACGTAGTTCGCAGCGCGTAGCAGCGTTATTCCGTTATGAAATCCGTAGTTCGTTCACATGATATGTAATATGTACTGATTTAAATATCACTTACTTACTTCTTACTTCCAGCGGCGCTACAACCCAGTGTGGGTCTTGGCCTCTTCCACAATATCCCTCCATTTAGCTCGGTCCCTCGACACTCTCTTCCAGTTGGTGTATCTTCCTAACTTCCGTAGATCTTCCTCAACACAGTCTATCCAGCGTTTTTTAGGCCTGCCTCTCGGTCTTTTTTGTTGTGGCGTCCACCTGGTGATTATTCTTGGTGCTCTAAATTCAGGCATTCTTTCCAGGTGACCCACCCATCGAAGGCGTTGTGACTTACAAAACCTAACTATGGTTTCTTGCTCGATCAGTGCATCAAGTTCGTGGTTCATTCGGTATCGGTATGTTCCATCTGCCTCTCTTATGGGACCAAAGATTTTCCTTAGCACCTTTCGTTCGAATATTGCTAGACAGTTTTCGTCCCCCTGAGTTAGAGCCCAGGTTTCACAGGCGTAAGTCACTACTGGCCTTATAATAGTGCGGTAGATGGTGAGCTTTGATTTCCTGCTGAGCCATTTTGAGCTAAGCAGTTTACTGCAAGAGTAAAAGCATTTGTTGCCCGAGAAGATCCTAGCCTTTATCTCATCACTCGTCTTGTTTTGGGAGGTTAGTATAGACCCTAAGTACTTAAAGCTGTTGATTCCTTCGATGGCTTTAGCACCAACAGTTATATTTTGACCTGGCGTCGGTGTTCGTGCCGTCTCAAGGTACTTCGTTTTGACTGCATTAATTTGCAGTCCAAATACTGATGATTCTGCTTCGAGGTTTAGAGTGTGCACTGACATACTGTTTTTCGACCTGCTGGTGATCACTATGTCATCTGCGTATGCAGCAAGTTGTGAAGTATTATAGTCTATGAGGCCAGTTATGTTTAATTTTCGTATAACAGCTTCCAGTACAAGATTAAATACAATGGTGGACAGCGCATCTCCCTGTTTCACTCCCGACTGTACTTTGAAAGGCTCTGATAATTCATTTTGGATCGCAACAACAGACTTAGAGGAATTAAGTGTGGCAGCCACCAGGCGTACCAATTTGCTGGGTATGCCAAGAAGTAGCATATTGTGAAGCATCAGCTTGCGATGTACACTGTCGAATGCTTGTTTAAAGTCCACGAACATGTGGTGCAGGTTCATGTTGTACTCGTAGGCTTTTTCAAGTATCTGCCTCATGAGGTGTACCTGATCAGTTGTACCGCGGTCAGGTCTAAAGCCACATTGGTATTCACCTAGTATTTCTTCCGAGTATTTTTTCATTCGCATATAAAGTACTGCAGAAAAGACTTTGTATGCTGCGGACAGTATCGTAATCCCTCTGTAGTTACTGCAGTCTTTTTTGTCGCCTTTCTTATAAATTGGCACAATAGTACCGAGGTTCCAATCTTCGGGTAGCCTTTCTTCATTCCATACCTTAGAGATCAGCAGATGCAGTCTTTCCTCAAGCGCAGGTCCTCCCGCCTTTAGAAGTTCTGAGGTGATAGTGTCACGGCCTGGTGCCTTGTTGTTCTTAAGACAGCGTATGGCGTGTTTGACTTCGCATAGTGTGGGCGCTTGTAGTTCCTGTTCCACATCAAAGTAGACTGGCGAATCAGCCGGTAAGGAGCTCTGGTCAGCATTAAGAAGCTCATCAAAGTATTCGCGCCAACGTTTAACTACCTCTGCTGTTTCAGTGCAGATATTACCCGCTTTATCGAGACACACACTATTTCTGGGCTGATAACCCTGACGCGTACTATTTATATTTTTGTAGAACGTTCTGCTTAGATTTCTTTCCCTGAGGTCGTCCAACTCTTTAAACTTTCTATTTTCGGCATCTTTCTTCTTCCTCTTAGCCATTTTTCTACATCTTTCGCGTTCGCTCTTATAGATATCTCTATTTTCGGCGGTGTTATTTTGAAGTAATTTAAGTCTTGCATTGTTTTTGCTATCTAAAGCTCTTTTTAGTTCATCATCAAACCATTCTTTCCATTTAGACTTTTTTCTTTCCCCTATGACGCTCTCGGCCGCGGTAAGAGTCGCCTCCCTTAGGCTTTGCCAATCTTTTTCCACATCGTCAGTTGGAGGACTTTGGCTTAGCTTTGATGCCACTTCTTGTTTGTACAGATTCCTGGTGGTATTATCTTTTAACTTATCGGTGTCCCATTTGACGCGTTTTTCCCCCTTTTTGTCTTGTATCATACAAGTTTTATACTTTAGAGGTATA
>JALPQI010005036.1:0-63994 GCA_025490895.1 Thaumatotibia leucotreta | reverse complement strand
AAGTTTGTCTTACCTACATGGTGATGCTGAAATTTTATCAGGTAAATAAATAAACATGGCAGTAGAAAATGGTGTGTATTTCAAATTTTCTATGGTCAGACAACCCTTTATAAATATAAACCGCTTAGCTTTTTCTGTTGATGAGTTGGTGATTCTAATACTTAAGACGCTGCTAAAAATATAATTATTTTCTCAACAAAAGTACAATGTTATATACTTGAAAATGACTTAATTACAACCAAATAGAGCATTCCTAAATGATACACAGAATTAAGTACTTAGAAAAAATATCAATAACTAAAAGGAATTTATTCCGTTATTACTTTATATCATATGATACCCAATTTACAGATAGATTTAGAATATTGGTAGAGCACATGGTAGGCAACATACCCCTTAAATTTATATTATGTCCATTACAGTATTGCAAACAAAAGGCCAAAGAGCAATTTTATAAATCATACCTGTACTGCTCTCATAGAAACAGATCAGATGACAGACGGTAAGTGTTTTGAAGACCTTTCCTGTCTTGGCAGTAAGTAATAAAAGCAATTTTACAACCGCTACCTGTATTACTAGGTACCTAAATACCTACATGCCGTATATACGACACCCACGGGAAGAGTTGGGGTGGTGACAAATGTATTTTTTCATCACACTTGCTGTCTAAGCGCGCCATTGCTTGCGTGCGTAGCGGGAGTAATAGATAAGTGAAATTCCTTAGGGAGTAATAGAAATGTCAGTACGTCATTCAATAATATTATGTCTTAAAACTTATTTTTTGGTTGGCAAGTGTGATGAAAAACATTTTATGCATCACGGTCGGTAAGCGGAATACTAATTCGAGTCATAAAAGCCCTCCGCCTAATGGCGTCGGGCTTCTAACACTCTCGTTAGTAATTCCGTATTTACCTCCCTTGATGCACAATGTACTATTATTGCCGCCACCACGCGGTTACAGTGTTACAGAGACCTTACCGCCAACCACGAACGAAGTATTCTCTAAGCCTCTCTCTCGAACTTCTGAATTCGCACGTAAGTGTGACAGGCAACACTTCGTTCGTGGTTCGCAATAGGACCTCAAGGTTTACCGTTTATATATAGAAAAGTAGTAGATACGAACCCCCTTATTCATAAACGTTTGTTAACAACCCGCTAATAATTGTTTGACCCATTCGGTTATAACAATGTGTCCATAAGAGCAAAAGGGACAAATACTTATTAGCGGCTTGTTAAGTTAAGAAACGTTTAGCTATCAGCTATCACCGCCGGGCGAGTATCGCCGTGTCTCTTTTATTTACACGAGAGCGCGTATCTTTTGTTCGTGTTTATAGCCGATAGTTCATAGCTTAGTAGCTCGTGGTGAGACCAGTGCCTAAGGGGGTATATGTATGTATAGATATAATAGCTGTATACCTAACATAAATAAATCTACAGCCACTGGTGGAGCCAGGTCAAGATGGGCCCCCCTGACGTCATTCTGGGCATCACAGAGGCCTTCAAGAAGGACAAGGACAGCAGGAAGGTGAACCTCGGCGTCGGCGCCTACCGCGACGACAATGGAAAGCCATTCGTGCTACCCTCCGTTAAGAAAGTGAGTATGAACTTTGTCCTGGGACTGCCATCTTGAAATTCGCGGACAAAAAAACCCGGACGTTTGGCGTAAATCCCTTTTTCTCCCAGACTTTACTTAGACAATAAATACTTAAATTCAGTAAGGTGTCACTCCACATGAAAAGTATCCGGGTTTTTCGGGAAACTTGTAGGCTCTTTTACAATTTTTTTTCTGTGTCATGTTATAGAAAGATCACTAAATTATATAAATCAGAGATACTATTATGAAAAGAGTACACATAATTTTGGGAATCCAACTTTCCTAAAAACGTTCCTTACTAATGTGTCGTCAATTTAGTGACATCATTGAATAACAAAAAATGCTATATATTCTACGGGGTCTTCGATGTTATCATTAGTTTTTGAATATTTTCTTGGAATTCAGAATGGACTTTTCCATCCAACTTCAAAGGCTCTTAACAGTAATACCTAATTCTCGGTGCCGCGTTCAATCAAACCTTTAACCTTAGTTTATTTGACCAGGATCTTACATCATTTTTATGAATTTCGAATACAGTGACCTTATTGTCAACAGGCTGAAGAGGTGATCTTCAACCAAGGCTTGAACCACGAGTACGCTCCGATCAGCGGCGAATCCGCCTTCACTAACGCTGTCGCCAAGCTAGCCTTGGGAGAGGACAGCCCGGTCATCGCTGAGAAGTCCAATTGTACTGTACAGGTAAATTAATGAATACTTGACACTTCGACCAATTCGACAGATCTTCGAACCCCTTAGAGAACAGGCCGAAGAGGTGATCTTCAACCGAGGCTTGAAAAACGAGTACGCATCGATCGGTGGCGAATCCGCCTTCACTGACGCTGTCACCAAGCTAGCCTTGGGAGAGGACAGCCCGGTCATCGCTGAGAAGTCCAATTGTACTGTACAGGTAAATTAATGAATACTTGACACTTCGACCAATTCGACAGATCTTCGAATCCCTTAGCGAACAGGCCGAAGAGGTGATCTTCAACCGAGGCTTGAAATGCGATTACGCATCGATCGGTGGCGAATCTGCCTTCACTAACGCTGTCGCCAAGCTAGCCTTGGGAGAGGACAGCCCGGTCATCGCTGAGAAGTCCAATTGTACTGTACAGGTAAATTAATGAATACTTGACACTTCGACCAATTCGACAGAGAACTTCGAACCCCTTAGAGAACAGGCCAAAGAGGTGATCTTCAACCAAGGCTTGAAACACGAGTACGTATCGATCGGTGGCAAATCCACCTTCACTGACGCCGTCGCCAAGCCTTGGGAGAGGACAGCCCAGTCCTCGCTGAGAAGTCCAATACTACTGTACAGGTAAATTAATTAGTGGTACTTGACACTTCGACCAATTCGACAGAGATCTTGGAACCCCTTAAGGTGGTTCCACGCTAGGCGATCCGCACACGAGCAGAGCCGTTTTCGATCCGTCGTCCGTGGTGTCAAGCATGGACGTACAACGAACCTACAACGAGCACTTTCCTCAGACGAAGTGAATCCCTTTGTGTTCGTCAAAAAACCGAACGCAGCTGAGCTCGAGCGAAATGTTCGGAGCGCCCTCGTTAGAGGCTCGTAAGTAGGTCCACTTTAGACGAATTGTGTTCGGCTCGTGCTCGGCTCGCCTAGCGTGGACCCACCTTTAGAGAACAGGCCAGAGGTGATCTTCAACCAAGGCCTGAACCACGAGTATACGCTCCAATCGGCGGAGATTCCGAGTCGGTCTACAGGGTCACCCGTTTCCATAGTTTCATTTCATGAATTGAACAGAAAATATTGTGCCTTGGTCACGACTTTGGTCTAAGGCAACCGGGCGGAAAAAAAGAGTGCGCGATGGAGTTCCGATCAACATCTCGTAAAGTCTTGGTCAGGCCGTAATGCCGTCTTATTTCTTCTCAGACCCTCTCCGGAACCGGCGCCCTACGTCTCGGCCTGGAATTCCTCCAAAAGCACTACGGCAACTTGGAAGTATGGCTGCCCAACCCCACGTGGGGCAATCACCCTCAGATCTGCAACACCCTCAAAATCCCCCACAAGAAGTACCGCTACTACGACCCGAAGACCTGCGGGTTGGACTTCCAGGGTGCGCTGGAGGATATCAACGTAAGTGACACATCAAATCTTCAGCCAATTTTTGTTCACAGCTGGCAACATCAGCCTGTCTAGTGCTCACATAGGGCCATCTTGAAATTTGTAAAACCAGGACTAAGGGTGTGGCTCCACTGACGCGGAGAGGAGCGGTGATGTGCAAAATTGACAATGAGGTACATTCTTCAAATTCAAAATTCGAATTGCAATGCGGTCTCATTGGCCGAGCTTCCACAGCTCCGCTGCGCTCCGCGTCAGTGGAGCCACACCCTTAGACTAAAATTTAAAGGTTGTCATAGAACTGATAGGCTAAACCCAGTTCAATCAAAAAAATCGCTTGACGATATCAGCGTAAGTAACTCACATGGTCAGGCTATCTCTGTACGCTGCTGGGCTTCATCAGTCTACAACAGTCAAAGTGGAGGCACCCTCTCCAGACTCGTCAAAAAAAAAAAACAGTCTAGTTGCGTCCACTGCTCATCATAGGTGGGGCTACCATCGTAAAAGTCGGAAAACTAGGACTTCCTGGCCCACGGCGGATGTCCGGAGCGGGACCCACTAACGTGCGCACGCGACGGGCGTCCGTGTAAGTTAACGTAAGCCCTTAGACTCAGAAGAACCGGGACATTAGGCGTAAGTCCCAGTTGTTCCCTGGCATTCGTTTAAAATGTGCACACTCCTGATGGGTCTAGCACATCAATCATATTATAGTTTATCTATAGTGTAACGCTTAAAGCTTATACCCACAAATACTCAAGAACTACTGTTATTATGATAATGAGTGTGACCTGAAGCATGGAGGTCGAACTTTCAGTGTACTTTGAAGTACTTGAACGTAACTTTAAGGCATTTAGCAAAAGGCATACAATTTTTCACGGTGTTTGGATTGTGATTAGGTATGTAAAATTACAATTTACAAGCAAAACTCTTTTTGCTCTACTTTCTATGTTATCTCCTCTATGTCCTCATCTTGTGTTCCAAAGAGGCTTCCTTTTTTATATAGTAACAGGTTTAGATTATAATTATAACACGACCCAGAGGTCATCGAACTGGGGACCATTGCACAATAATTTAATTTACAAGTATAGTACACTACTTAACTTACAAATACAGTAAGAGTTATATATATTATTACGAGCCCCAGATCTGGTGAATGAAATTATACACAAAGATAAAAATAGTAACCAGTTAATTCTAAATTTAAAACGTAGCACGCTCTATGGTGCGATACCGACTTCACATAAAAAAACAAACATTTTTCTTTATCATAGGAACATGTTTTTAAGCTGTACAAAACCGATTTGATGCGGTTTTGATAAACAACACGATTCCCATTCGTGGTCATGGCGTGATTGTGATATCACAATCAGTAGTCTACGGAGGGTCTTGCGTAATACCATGATTCGGCGATAGTTTCTTATGTCACTGATAACGGTTGTAACCGCGGGTTAAAATAACTGGAAGCCACTAGTTATCGTATCTGGGTCATTACCCATAACTGTTGGTTTAAATCAGGAATAGGTACCTATACTTTAATTTAAACTAAGATTGATTTATCTTTTTCGTAATTAAGTATCATGAAGCTCACATTGGCCATGCTGATTAAACCGATGCCACAACATTTTTGTTAGTCGGAACCTATCGGTTCCTCAGATTTCGATTTTAAGAACAATCGTATCAGAAATGAGGAAATTTAAGATGGCCATTATTTATCACAAATTCGATCTCAGATTATGCCGAAAGTCGAAAGCTGATAATGATCCGATGATGTATAGATAGTGGTCACTTTTCACAATAAGAACAATTGCTTTTTCAATACAATTTTTTTCTGAATATTCTGTGGACGTTCCTTCAATGAAGTTTAATACCAAACTTCTGAATCATGAGAACTACTGATATCAACGAACTTAACAGATAAAAACTGGATGTTTTATCTAATTCTTACACCGAGACTAAAACTGCTAAAAGATAATTCGGTGTTTGATTATGATTATGACGCGACAACACAACGATATAGAGCTAGTTGCATAGACGCTGATACATTACAGTAGGTACAGTCGGGGAATTTAAATTCCTACCCACCTAAGGATCAATATCGTATAGCAAACAGTCATCATAAGAGCTATCTACTAAGCACAACGTTACTTTGACATATCAGACGCATTCGTTTGTGTTACTAGGCAACTGATATGAATAAGAACGTTGACATGGGGAACTGTAAAACGTCAAGGCACTGCTAAAAATGGATGACAGTAATCGAAAATCTAACAAAATATATTTCTGTCGCTTTCAGTCTTGCTATATTTGAATGAATCGGGAACACGGAATCAAAATTAAAATTTTTGATTGTCGACGAATCCAGACACTGGTCTACTACCGCGAACTACGAAATTCGTAAATATCGATCATTTTTCTCTGTCACTCTAACGAAGGCGTCATTAGAGAGTGAGAGACAAATTCTCGAAATTTGCGGATTTCAAAGTTCGCGGTAGGGCCGCTGGTGCCGATATATAGGCTGAAAGCAAAATGTTTCTGTCGCTAAACTAACATAATTGACTAAAGTGATAATTCAATAAAAGCATAACGGACGTTCTTTATTCATAACATATATTA
This sequence comes from Thaumatotibia leucotreta, assembly GCA_025490895.1. Lineage (NCBI taxonomy): Eukaryota > Metazoa > Arthropoda > Insecta > Lepidoptera > Tortricidae > Thaumatotibia > Thaumatotibia leucotreta. The sequence goes on along the minus strand of JALPQI010005036.1, from coordinate 57,698 downwards.
TTCATAACAAGAACACTATTTTATCTCATTCAATCTTATTTAATCAATCACTTGACCAGGGTGTTTATTAAAAAAAATAAGTTTTAACGCAACAAATTAACACAATAGTCATAAAAAATTCAATTAAAAACACGTGTATCCACCAAGATCGCGAATGACCACGCCACAAATGTAATCTTCCGGTTTGAGACCTGGAAAATGCTGTAGATGTCTAGTCAAGATTTAATTACTGACAGGCGAAGTGATGTCGCGCTGCTTTATGAGCCTCGGTCAATGCAATTTTTTTCGCAGGCCGCCTGTGATGAAAATCCATTGCATGTAGGCAATTCCTTATTGTTCTAGGGTGAACGTCAAACATTTCTGCAAACCGTCCTGTTGTCGTAGAGCCATCCAAATTATAATGACGTTGCATTAATCTGCGTTGGTCTTCGGCTAATGCTAGCGGGCGATGGTTATTTTGCCTTTGATCAATAAGGTTTCCTTCAGAATTGTATCGCCGTACCCAACGGCGAGCAGTGTTCCTAATCACATTTAACCAACGTGTTATTTCATGAATTCCTACTCCTTCCTGGTGTAACTCTAACATTTGCGCTCACAATAATTTCGCTTTTGAAAATTATTTCACAATTTTCTGGACTGACACTGACAGCATCTGCCATGTGTTTAAGTAATTATTTATTAGAAAAGTAAATAACTTCGTAAAGAGGTTCTATGTGACGTGCAGTGACATTGACAAATAATGGGTATTGACACTATTGACACATCAATACTAAAATTAAAATTTCGACCTTAATGCATCGTGAATGCCTACCAACATTTCTACGAAATGGGTAGGAAATTAAATTCCCTGACTGTACTTCTAAAATCATACTTACCTTTATGGTAGGAACATGCCTAAATACATACCAAAATTGCATTAATATGTGAATCAGCAAGAATGTGGCACTGTTCTATTCCATTTAAAACATGATACTTTTTAATAGGACTTTGACCAAGCGGGTCCATTTTGCGGCTCCATTGACCAAGTATTTTGTCGATCATATATGGCATATGGAAATAAATACTCATCAAATTTCATTCGATTGATTCCACAGGACGCGAACCTAACCTTGCCCGACAGTTACGTGCGTTACTAAAGTATGTCAACCGCAACGATCTAATTGCAATTTGCAATACATAGACTCATATTAGCGGGTACGGATGCACGTAATGTTGTTAGAATCAGCATTCTGTATAGGCAGATCTTGAATAAAAGAGGGACGGATAGTCTATCCCGCGGCGACATATTGTCGCAATGATCATGTGCTAAGCCTACAAGGGTATAGAACCCGATTTACTGTTTATATCGTATCAACAGTGGGTCAACTAGTAGAGTTTGGAGTGACTGGAAAAAACATCTAACGATTATCATAGGTACTTTTTTATATCCTATTTGGTGTCCCACTGCTGGGCAAAAGCCTCCCCTCTCTTCCTCCAATCGTCCATTTCTATGGCCACATAGATACTTACTTATGCAAATTATTCTTCTTCTTGAAATATACAGTAAACTAACAAACAATACCCGTTGTTATTAATAGTACATGATAAGATAGTGTAGCTGCTTGAATAAAACCTATTATTGCCCATCTTCAAGTGTCAGCTAAGGTTACTATCATAAATACAGGGAAATGTCGCTTTTATACAGTACTCATTAAGAGTCAAAACAACGCAGTACTGATTCCCCTTTTTTATGTTTTATATCATAAACAGTGAAAAGAGACTTAAAATTTCGTACTTGCCCGAACATGAAGCATGAAATAGGTACGTAATATGTAGTAAGAATTGCGATTCTAACTGCAAGATTTGCCAACTCTGATAATAGCGAAACCCGAACTACCAAAAGCAAAGGGTTATCTACAAGACTTGTGGGGGGTTAAGTTAAATAGCAGTCTTGTTATTAGATATTCATTTACATTTTAATTCAAATTCATATACCAAACAAAACTGGGTGTTATTCTTTGTGTCTTGACGAACCTTTTTAGGAGATAAATATTTGTTTGTACTTTTGGTGCGTTCCACGAAAAAGTTTACTTTGTCGAGAACGTGACGGCAATGACAGCTACCTTAGAAATATATTGAAAGTGCAGTAAAATTATGATACATCAAAATTGTATACGTAACTTTCTTAGATATACGCGAAGAAGGGCGTCATGTACCCGACATGCTCCTGCACCTTTTGATGACAATCAATATTATTTAAAATGTTGATAATTATGATTTATTATTATTGTATTTATAAATTCATATAATTTAGAGCCAAATCTGTCCTTTTAATGTATGTAATGTGTGTCACGAATAAATTATTTTCTATTTCTATTTAAGTCTAATCTAGTAAAGGTCGCTAGAGTATGCGGCGTTCCCTTACTGGAATAAATCCCCCTTTGTACGTGTCCAAATATACATATATATTTTTTATGGTCCTAATCCGCATGCTCGCGTGTCCCTCTCAGTATTAAAATCCGACGCAGTTAGCGCCGTTCATACAATTTCTTGTTAAACTAGCGTCCTTTCCGGGTAATCTGCGAATGATCAATTTTTTTTACAGAAAATCCCTGATGGAGCTGTGATCTTGCTGCACGCATGCGCACACAACCCTACCGGCGTCGACCCCAACAAAGAGCAATGGAAGGAACTCTCTCAGGTGAGTACTAATTACCAGGGTCAAGTTAAAATTTACAATTTTGCTGTTTGCCTCTCTTTCTTAGCAATATGTAAGTGCGTTAGAGAGGCAAACAGTGAAATTGTAAAATGTAACTTTATAAAACGCGACCCAGGTTCAATTGGTCTGGTATCTTCTCTAGCAGACACTCTGAAACCAGTCGTGAGAACCATTCGCGGGAACATAATATTATCAGTCACGTAGTGTTATAAATAAGTTATATAAATACAGTCGACGTCAAAAATATCATTACGGTTTAAGTGGCAAAAATATATTTCGTCATCATCATCATATCAGCCGAAAGACGTCCACTGCTGAACATAGGCCTCCCCCAAAGATTGCCACATTGACCGGTCCTGTGCAACCCGCATCCATATATTTACACAACCTTAATGTAAAGGCAATAAAGTAGTGTAAATATATTTTTGGCACCTAAACCGTAATTATATCTTTGACGTCGACTGTATTCTGTAAGTACACATGGTGGTGTTATACACTTAATTAATAATACACACGAATGCATATTATTTATGTGTAATTATGTAGGAACCTAGGTACAGATCACTACCGTCCCGTCTATCAGGTCAAAAGGTTAAAGTCTAAATTTCCTTCTCCAGGCGATTAAGAAGAGGCACCTGTTCCCATTCTTCGACATGGCGTACCAGGGCTTCGCGACCGGCAGCGTGGACAATGACGCCTTCGCCCTCCGGCAGTTCGTGCAAGATGGACACCAGGTCATGCTGGCGCAGAGCTTCGCCAAGAACATGGGTGAGCCACTGTCCGTGTAGTGTACCAAGCGACCGGCAGCGTGGACAATGACGCCTTCGCCCTCCGGCAGTTCGTGCAAGACGGACACCAGGTCATGCTGGCGCAGAGCTTCGCCAAGAACATGGGTGAGCCACTGTCCGTGTAGTGTACCAAGCGACCGGCAGCGTGGACAATGACGCCTTCGCCCTCCGGCAGTTCGTGCAAGACGGACACCAGGTCATGCTGGCGCAGAGCTTCGCCAAGAACATGGGTGAGACACTGTCCGTGTAGTGTACCAAGCGACCGGCAGCGTGGACAATGACGCCTTCGCCCTCCGGCAGTTCGTGCAAGACGGACACCAGGTCATGCTGGCGCAGAGCTTCGCCAAGAACATAGGTGAGCCACTGTCCGTGTAGTGTACCAAGCGACCGGCAGCGTGGACAATGACGCCTTCGCCCTCCGGCAGTTCGTGCAAGACGGACACCAGGTCATGCTGGCGCAGAGCTTCGCCAAGAACATGGGTGAGCCACTGTCCGTGTAGTGTACCAAGCGACCGGCAGCGTGGACAATGACGCCTTCGCCCTCCGGCAGTTCGTGCAAGACGGACACCAGGTCATGCTGGCGCAGAGCTTCGCCAAGAACATGGGTGAGCCACTGTCCGTGTAGTGTACCAAGCGACCGGCAGCGTGGACAATGACGCCTTCGCCCTCCGGCAGTTCGTGCAAGACGGACACCAGGTCATGCTGGCGCAGAGCTTCGCCAAGAACATGGGTGAGTCACTCGTGTTGTAGACGTAACTTTTACCATTTGCGTTTAGCGATAGCAATACTCACAATCCCTTAGTATGTAAATGTCGAACAAGCAGACGCCGATCAGTGCACGTGGAAACTATCTGAAAATATATTCGCGAATGTTATCTTGGCTTGGCCGTCAGGTCTTATTGTCGCTATGAAAAATGAAAGTCATGCTGATCTTACACCATGAAAACGTTAACGCGCAAAATATCAAAGTTATCGATAACCCTATGGTTGTTGTACAATTTTATAATTAATGTTATCATTATCAACTTTTCATGGTAAAATCACCATACAATTAAGGCTATTGATAAGTTTAATTGTGTCATAACGTCACAAAACCGGTTCATGTGATAACAAGGTCAAGAATGTAAACAGATAATATTACAATAACATAATATCAACATATAACTATAAATATGTTTCCGTGGAAAAGTCCCCGATATAATAAAGTAATGTTGATTATAGCCCCTGAGATCTAAGAACGAACATTTGACAGTTATAGATTCATCATCATCATCATCATCAGCCTATGATAGTCCACTGCTGGACGTAGGCCTCTCCTATTAACTATGCATATAAACGCATTAGGAGGTAAATGCCCATATTCGCCACGCTGGGCAAGCGGATTGGCGATCGCAGTAATGTGTCCACTATGATGACGTTGCTGCGTTCGAAGGGACTTAACGTCATACATATAAGGCTCATTTCAAAACTGTCAAATGTTTGTTCTTAGAAATCGATAACTATAGGTACATAGGGTTGGCCAAAGTTTTAATATCATGTTCTTGATTTTTCACGGACCTATAAATCGCAGTCGTTTATAGGGTTGGAGATATGGATCCAACACGTAGAGTCCCTTTAAAGAGACATTAGCTGTGTTGTACACATGCTGCAACTCATGCTAAATCGGTCACAGTAGGCGTATAGGCTATACCTATTGAAAATGAAATGGCAAAGAGTTAATGAGCTATGGTGATGAATTTTGGATGGGACAGAGATGGAGCTATAGAAAAGAGTTCCGGACAGCTGCCATAATTTTCTCTTTTTTCATTTTGATCACATGCCGCTGACTAGATCGGCCTCTATAAATGCCATCATATTACGTAGGATGTCCTGAAAATTTCGGGAATTTAATACTTAGGAACGTATATTTGACATGTGTTATACCTCTTTCTTACAAGCATAGTCTCATTATTCGAAAACACTGGCCACTTAGAAAAAAAAACAATGTCCGATTTTCAATTGTTTTTTAAAGTCGTTGAGTCGCTGGTGAAAATGGAGCTGTCCCGCGAAAGTTTTAGAGCAATGATTTATTATGACTTTAAAAGTGGATTAACACAACAACAATGTGGAGACCGATTAACTATTGCTTTTAGTAGTGAAGCACCTTCAAAGACGACCATATACAGGTGGTATTCGGAATTCCAACGTGGCCGTGTGTCTCTTGCGGATGACGTACGTGAGGGTCGACCGAAAACGGCCGTTACCGATCAAAACATCGATGTTGTTCGCCAACTGATAAAGGAAGATAGGCATGTTACACATCGGGAGATTCAGGAGACTTTAGGCATTGGAATGAGTCAGGTACAAGTTATTTTACAACAAGAGTTGGGCGTGCGGAAGTTATTTTCCCGGTGGATTCCTCACTTGTTATCTGACGACCAGAAAACGGTACGTGTCAATTGGTGCCGCAAAACTTTAAAAAGATTTAATGGAGGAAGCTCAAATGCCGTTTTTAGTATTGTGTCAGGTGACGAATCATGGATTTACGCATATGAGCCTGAATCGAAAAACCAATCTCGAGTTTGGGTTTACGAAGACGAACCGAAGCCGACAAAAGTTGTTCGTTCTCGCAGCACGATCAAAAAAATGGTAGCCACGTTTGTCTCCAAATCGGGTCACGTGGCGACTATCGCTCTTGAAGATCGAAGAACTGTCAATGCCGATTGGTATATAGGCGTTTGTTTACCGATTGTTTTTGCTGAACTGCGAAAAACTAACCCTAACCGCCGTATTATACTACACCATGATAATGCCAGCCCTCACACCGCTCAGAAAACAGACGACTATCTGAAGGGCGAAAACGTCGAATTACTGGACCATCCTCCGTACAGCCCCGACCTAAGTCCCAACGATTTTTTCACTTTCCCGAAAATAAAGAATCGGTTGCGTGGTCAGCGTTTTCAGACCGCGGAAGAAGCAGTCGACGCTTATAAAATGGCCATTTTGTCAACCCCCACTTCAGACTTCAATAACTGTTTTAAAAATTGGTTTCAGAGAATGAAAAAGTGTATTAAACACAAAGGAGAATACTTTGAAAAACAATAAAAGTACTTTTATTTCATTAAAATGCGTATTTTTTCCGATTCCCGAAACTTTCAGGGCAACCTACGTATCTCGTTATCATCGTTACTCTTGAGCCGCTTTTTAAAACTATATTTCTACTAAATTCATCATACCACGACGTACTAAAATAAGCCAACTCCGTTTTTGTATTCAGCATGACCCTCTGAAAATTGACGCTGAATTTAATGACTTCCTTTTGACGTAACATTTAAATTAAAAACCATTTTTCGCGGAATTAATTTCGAAATTTTTAAATCACTAATCTATTGCCTTAAATGCCTACTTAATTGTTTATTTAATAAAAATAGATGATTACTTTAGCTAAGCAACAGTGATTACAATTGCGATCCTGACCTATAATTGCAATTATTTATAAAATGTTTACATTATCTCCTCGATATAATTGTTACATGTTTCTTGCGGGGTTGTCGTCATGTGGTGTAATAGTTTTAGATTGTGTGTTAACGAGATAAGCGGAGCAAAATCATCGTTGTTGTCGTTAATTGATTATTTATAAAGCTTATTGCAATAATAATGAGGTTTATCAATAATCATTCCATAAAAAAATGTTAGATTATTCTATTTGTAAAGTCAATAATAATAACAAGAAAAATAATGAAATCGTAATAATAAAAAGCTTATTCTAACAAAGCGCATATTCCGGGATAAAACAGTAAAAGTAATTACGAACACAGTTCAGTCATTTATATTTTATTTACACTCATCATACTATATTACACTTGTATGGAAAAAATACATATTTGGAAATATCTCATAATAATAGTATGTAATAATTACATTTACGGATTAGTTAACATTTTAATGATTACATAAAAACTTAGTATCATTGTGTACCTAATAAAAGCAGACGCGTCAGCGAAAAAATAAACTATATTACAAAGACCACAACAATACAAATACCGCCAAGTTTCTTAATTGTGTATGTAATTGTATTAGTTTAGGTTAAAAACATATTATCCAGTAAAGAAGCTGTAAGTCTACAATTTAACCCTTAATAGGGCATCAGTCACACCTAAATTTCATTGACTTTGACACGTTTTAGTGACAGAATGAGGTGGTAAATATATTACCATTGCCCTGATAAAAAACTATGTATTGCTATTGTAAATTTAAGCTGTTTGTTTCTTAACCAATAAAATATATTCCAGGTCTATACGGCGAGCGCGTAGGCGCGCTCACAATCTGCGCTGGCAGCGAGAACACCTCGAAGATCATCATGTCGCAGCTCAAAATCCTCATCCGCGTCATGTACTCCAACCCGCCGCTATATGGATCTCGTATCGTGCAGACCATCTTAGGAGACCCGCAACTCACGGCTCTATGGTAAGTGTCGTCCTAACAGCTCAAGGTCATCTGCGTCATGTTCCAACCCGCCTCTATACGGCGCTCGTATCGTGCAGACCATCTTAGGAGACCCGCAGCTCACGGCTCTATGGTCAGTGTCATTCTAACAGCTCAAGGTAATCCGCGTCATGTACTCCAATCCACCGCTATACGGTGCTCGTATCGTGCAGACCGTCTTAGGAGATCCACAGCTCACGGCTCTATGGTCGGTGTCATCCTAACAGCTCAAGGTCATCCGCGTCATGTTCCAACCCGCCTCTATACGGCGCTCGTATCGTGCAGACCATCTTAGGAGACCCGCAGCTTACTGCTCTATGGTCAGTGTCATCCTAACAACTCAAGGTCATCCGCGTCATGTACTCCAACCCGCCTCTATACGGCGCTAGTATCGTAAAAACCATCTTAGGAGACCCGCAGCTCACGGCTCTATGGTCAGTGTCATCCTAACAGCTCAAGGTCATCTGCGTCATGTACTCCAACCCGCCTCTATACGGCGCTCGTATCGTGCAGACCATCTTAGGAGACCCGCAGCTCACGGCTCTATGGTCAGTGTCATCCTAACAGCTCAAGGTCATCTGCGTCATGTACTCCAACCCGCCTCTATACGGCGCTCGTATCGTGCAGACCATCTTAGGAGACCCGCAGCTCACGGCTCTATGGTCAGTGTCATCCTCACAGCTCAAGGTCATCTGCGTCATGTACTCCAACCCGCCTCTATACGGCGCTCGTATCGTGCAGACCATCTTAGGAGACCCGCAGCTCACGGCTCTATGGTCAGTGTCATCCTCACAGCTCAAGGTCATCTGCGTCATGTACTCCAACCCGCCGCTATACGGCGCTCGTATCGTGCAGACCATCTTAGGAGACCCGCAGCTCACGGCTCTATGGTCAGTGTCATCCTCACAGCTCAAGGTCATCTGCGTCATGTACTCCAACCGGCCGCTATACGACGCTCGTATCGTGCAGACCATCTTAGGAGACCCGCAGCTCACGGCTCTATGGTCAGTGTCATCCTCACAGCTCAAGGTCATCTGCGTCATGTACTCCAACCGGCCGCTATACGACGCTCGTATCGTGCAGACCATCTTAGGAGACCCGCAGCTCACGGCTCTATGGTCAGTGTCATCCTAACAGCCATCATCTCGCTCAAGGTCATCCGCATCATGCACTCCAACCTCTCTATATGGTGTTTGCATCGTAATGTGTGCCTATTTCACCCTCAACTCAATCCGCGCGTTTTATGCAATAGTTTGGGGTTACTAGCATGTTCAAATATTTGCAGCATCACAACAAAGACTTATCAACTAATAAAATGCTTAAACTTTTTTTACTTCCCTCCAAAGACTGGTCCTGTATTTGACATTCAAAAGTCTAAGCATAAGTTAAGACGTTTGACAAATTTTGAGGTGTGTGACAAAATTTTTGAGGTTCCTTTTCAATTGAGGTACTGGCATCATTGAACAGCAAAAATGTTTCAAATTCTTCTGAGCCGAGACATGCGAAAAGAATTGAGGCGAATCACAAATTGAGGTGTTATACAATGTGCCCGTCGGGAAAAGGAAAAATTTTAACTGCGGCTTACTGACCAAATTTGAAGTTAAAAATGTCGTATGAAGTTTGCCGGCTTCCGTCTATTTTAAGGGAAAATGTAATTGTTTTTTAAACCCTTTTTTATCCGTTACGCAATGATAAACGCATTTTAGGTATCGATTTTGTTACCGCGTTGTCTTAGTCTTGTCACATTTAATTGACTGACATCAAACGGCCGAAATATATATATTTTTTTTATTATTGACCAAAACTTATAAACATTTTTTTGTTTCTTTTAGCCTCTAGGAATATGCTGTTAAAATCATTTGTTAAAATTTAAGCGTTGTCTCTCTCTCGTACCTGTGAATTCGTACGTAAGTGTGACAGGGAGATAATACTTCATTCTGGCTTTCCTCATTCATAAAAAAACTAAGCTAATTGTCGTTTTGAAAGAACTCAAACTGAAACATCTCAATTACAGGCTAAAGGATGTTAAACTGATGGCGGACCGCATCATCACAATGCGCACGGAGCTGCGCAAGGGGCTCGAGGGCCTCGGCTCCAAGCTGCCGTGGCAACATGTCACCGACCAGATCGGCATGTTCTGCTTCACCGGCCTCAAGCCTGACCAGGTATACTGTCTTTGATCACTTAAGCGTATGGAAGGAGTAGGAGGCAAGTACCCGGCGAGTTGGCGATCGCAGTAGTTTGTCTTGTATAATAATCCTGCCATCATCGATCTTCAATAACGACAGCCATGGGAAGAGTTCGCGTGGTCACAAATGTCACAATGCGCACGGAGCTGCGCAAGGGGCTCGAGGGCCTCGGCTCCAAGCTGCCGTGGCAACATGTCACCGACCAGATCGGCATGTTCTGTTTCACCGGCCTCAAGCCTGACCAGGTATACTGTCTTTGATCACTTAAGCGTATGGACAGGATAGGAGGCAAGTACCCGGCGAGTTGGCGATCGCAGTAATTTGTCTACTCCGCTATAATGATCGTGCAATCATCAATAACGACACCCATGGGAAGAGTTCGCGTGGTCACAAATGTATTCTTACTACCAAGGAACCATGTTTGTGTCTATGGGTTTCTTCCATTAGCTATCCTTCCATAGTAAGTGTCACGACTGAGGGACTCTTATGTTAAACTGATGGCGGACCGCATCATCACAATGCGTACGGAGCTGCGCAAGGGGCTCGAGAGACTCGGCTCCAAGCTGCCGTGGCAACATGTCACCGACCAGATCGGCATGTTTTGCTTCACCGGCCTCAAGCCTGACCAGGTATACTGTCTTTGATTACCTAAGCGTATGGACGGGATAGGAGGCAAGTAGACTATCGCAGTAGTTTGTCTACTCCGCTATAATTATCGTGCGATCATCAATCATCAATAACGACAGCCATGGGAAGAGTTCGCGTGGTCACAAATGTCACGATGCGCACGGAGCTGCGCAAGGGGCTCGAGGGCCTCGGCTCCAAGCTGCCGTGGCAACATGTCACCGACCAGATCGGCATGTTCTGCTTCACCGGCCTCAAGCCTGACCAGGTATACTGTCTTTGATTACCTAAGCGTATGGAAGGAGTAGGAGGCAAGTACCCAGAGGGTTGGCGATCGCAGTAGTTTGTCTACTCCGCTATAATGATCGTGCAATCATCAATAACGACACCCATGGGAAGAATTCGCGTGGTCACAAATGTATTTTTACTGCCGGGTATTTCTCAGAGCGCAAACGGACATCTCATTCATCTGGTCACGTTTTTTTGGAAGTGGCTTAATGATTTGAGGTTGGTTTTGGTTGTCTTATAGAGAAACGGGTGCTGTATCTGACGACCGTAAGTTGTACCAAAAGATGCAGCCACTTCCAAAAAAACATGGCCAGATGAATGAGATGTCCGTTTGCGCTCTGAGAAATACCCTGTTGTTACCAACTTACCACACGGCCAAGGTACCATGTTTGTGTCTATGGGTTTCTTCCATTAGCTATCCTTCCATAGTAAATGTCACGACTATGGTGGATCGCATCATCACAATGCGTACGGAGCTGCGCAAGGGGCTCGAGGGCCTCGGCTCCAAGCTGCCGTGGCAACATGTCACCGACCAGATCGGCATGTTCTGCTTCACCGGCCTCAAGCCTGACCAGGTATACTGTCTTTGATCACCTAAGCGTATGGACGGGGTAGGAGGCAAGTACCCGGCGAGTTGGCGATCGCAGTAGTTTGTCTCATCATCAGCCTATCGCAGTCCACTGCTGGACATAGGCCTCCCCAATTTCACGCCACCGTTCTCGATCTTCGGCTGCTCGCATCCAGCTCCTGCCAGCCATCCTGCGCAAATCGTCGCTCCACCTTGCCTGAGGGCGTCCTACACTACGCTTGCCGAGACGCGGTCTCCACTCAAGAACTCGTTTACCCCAACGGTTGTCGGTTCTACGGCTAATATGGCCAGCCCACAGTAGTTTGTCTATTCCGCTATAATGATCGTGCCATCATCAATCATCAATAACGACACCCACGGCGAGTTTGCGTGGTCACAAATGTATTCTTACTGCCACCACACGTCCAAGGTACCATGTTTGTGTCTATAGGTTTCTTCCATTAGCTATCCTTCCATAGTAAGTGTCACGACTGAGGGACTCGTATGTTAAACTGATGGCGGACCGCATCATCACAATGCGCACGGAGCTGCGCAAGGGGCTCGAGGGCCTCGGCTCCAAGCTGCCGTGGCAACATGTCACCGACCAGATCGGCATGTTCTGCTTCACCGGCCTCAAACCTGACCAGGTATACTGTCTTTGAACACCTAAGCGTATGGACGGGATAGGAGGCAACTAGACTATCGCAGTAGTTTGTCTACTCCGCTATAATGATCCTGCCATCATCAATAACGACACCCATGGGAAGAGTTCGCGTGGTCACAAATGTCACGATGCGCACGGAGCTGCGCAAGGGGCTCGAGGGCCTCGGCTCCAAGCTGCCGTGGCAACATGTCACCGACCAGATCGGCATGTTCTGTTTCACCGGCCTTAAACCTGACCAGGTATAGTCTTTGATCACCTATGCGTATGGACGGGATAGGAGGCAAGTAGACTATCGCAGTAGTTTGTCTACTCCGCTATAATGATCGTCCGATCATCGATCATCAATAACGACAGCCATGGGAAGAGTTCGCGTGGTCACAAATGTCACGATGCGCACGGAACTGCACAAGGGGCTCGAGGGACTCCGTGTTGCCGTGGCAACATGTCACCGACCAGATCGGCATGTTCTGCTTTACCGGCCTCAAGCCTGACCAGGTATACTGTCTTTGATCACCTATGCGTATGGACGGGGTAGGAGGCAAGTACCCGGCGCGTTGGCGATCGCATTAGTTTGTCCCTGACATAACATTAAGGAAAGCTTTGTCTGACGTTGATCAATCTGTGACTGACCCTGGTCACCCTGGGCTTCGTCATCGGGCTGCAGTTCTTCGTCTGGCAAGAAGTTGTTCCAAGTACCTGTACCTATCCAACCATGTCGGCCCCAACATGAAGGTTTTTTATCTGATGCTGATCAATCCGTGACTGACCCTGGTGACCCTGGGCTTCATCATACTGTTACGTGATGTAGTTCTCCGAGCTACTCTTCGTAAAGTAGGGAAACTTGCTATAACATCAAATTCATCCGAGCTATTGCCGATGAGTTGCACGCATCAGGTAAAGAAAGCCGTTGGTGCTGGACATGAGCACCAGCTCCTTTATATTAATGCACAAGATGACCCGTTCTGTCCTAACGTGAAGGGCATGTGTGCCGTCCGCTATAATGATCCTGCCATCATCAATCATCAATAACGATACCCACGGGAAGAGTTCGCGTGGTCACAAATGTATTCTTAGTACAGTCAAGTGCAAAAATAAGTATCGAAAGAATCCGTTCATAAATATGTTACGACGTTCTTATTACACAGAATTAGAGTGCACTGGGACATATTTTTGAACGTTTTTGTATACCCCTTATTTTGTCTTCGACTGTACCAAGGTACCATGTTTGTGTCTATGGGTTTCTTCCATTAGCTATCCTTCCATAATAAGTGTCACGACTGAGGGACTCTTATGTTAAACTGATGGCGGACCGCATCATTACGATGCCCACGGAACTGCAGGCTCAAGAGACTCGGCTCCAAGCTGGCCACCGACCATCGGCATGTTCTGCTTCACCGGCCTCAAACCTGACCAGGTATTGCCCTATGAATATGGTTAAACGGTGAAACTCACATGTATCACTGCTACAGTCACTACGCACGACATGTTTCGGAGAGCCTAGGTATCAATTATCAAGGACTGAGCCCGTGTTAACAAATCGTGGGCGTGTACGTACAGACACAATAGGCTACTTGGCCTATTTTTAAAGTTTGTTTTATATTATTAATCAATAACTGATTAACGAAAAAAATATATAAATATATTTTTTCACGACCTAGAAAACCGCAAAAATAAAACTAAAATTTAAACTTTCGTTACAGCGCGAAAACGATACTAGCTATGTTAATGCTTAGATTATCTGTGGTGTGACGTCACTTAAACCGAAAACAAACATTTGACATGTCACTTATGTTAATGTCAATGTCACAGCAAAGCTACATGCCTACATGTCCATGGCGAATTTCACTCGTATAAGATTCGACATGAAGTTAGTTTAAGATCCTATGACGTCACGTCATGGCCGACAACGTTTTCAGAGTACGAAATTAAAAAAAATAAAACAAATTTTTCAATAAAAAATATGAACCCATCAACCACTTTTAATACACCGTAATCGGAAAATATTGATCTTTTCAATAAACACTACAAAAAATAATCATTTTTTGCACTAAATTTGACATGAGTCAAGTAGCCTATTGACAGGTTTTTACCCAGGTGGCTTATGATGGTCCCATTCTATCCATTTATCGTGCTACGCGTCACTTGCGCACTTGCATACATTTAAGAACGTGACGGCAACGGTGATAAACGATTAGACGTGGTACTATCATAAGCGTACAGGGTGATACCGTGGAGCAAGAATGAACAGGGAGACAACCAAGAAATCGTGAAAAAAGCCTTCATTTTGAGTTCATTGAGCCTTATGCGGGAGCACGGATCCGTGTACGGGAAAACTATAAGAAAAAATATTCGCCGCACACGAGGGGTTAATTGATAGTTAACCCCTCGTGTGCTTAGACACGGATCCGTGCGTGGGAATTTCAATCTATTGTTTTAATTGTCAAGGTAACTTTTTAGTAACGTAATTTGACAGGAAGCATACGAGAGCTTAAGCCACAGGAATTATAACTAACGTGAAACTCAAACATATTAAAATATTATCGAACCGGGTTACTCACGTATTTAAGTCGATGATTGCTCGACATATTTCGACCCATTAAGATGGACCATTATGGGTCGAAACATGTCGAGCAATCATCGACTTAAATACGTGAATAACCCGATTCGATAATTTTTTAATATGTTAAGTCACATGTCGGACACGGCATACAAAAAGCTCAATCTGACATATTGCGATTTGTCCGTGCCTATGTGTGCGTACGGGTATGTCTGTACACGCGTAACTCACACAGTCTCACAACAGGGTTGCCTCAGATATGGAGTATAACTAGTTGGTACTTACTTTAGTTACAAATGAATTTACTTCAACCTGTATAATATACATTTACTAATTTCTAAGTATTTAAGTCGTATTTGTCCAAGTGAGTCATCTCCAAGTTTATCCCGCTCTCGACCCATGGTCCAACTACTATGTCCAACTGGTTAAGGTTACCCGTTGGTAAGTAAAATTATCCGTGGTTCAACTGTCAGATTACTTTTTTTTACTGTCATGTAATTATGACCCATAATACAACTGAGGGGCAATTGTCCAACTAGTATACGTAAATATATGTTCTAGTATTGGACTACCGATAAATTTAGTGTACCGTGGTACAACCAATTGGACCACGGGTAAACTAACTTCCTCGTAGTACAATCGGTTGGACTATGGATAATTTTATTTCCCCGTGGCACAACCAGTTGGACATAGCGGTTGGACCACGGGTCGGTAGCGGTTTATCCAACTTTATTCGGGTGGGCGTGTCCTTTCTGTATGTAGTACTATTAATTATTCTGTCGTTAAGTATCCATTACCTCATAATTAGGAGTTTATACAGCCACATATTCAAGATACTGAAGCGACCTTTCTCTTCAGGTGGAAAAGCTGACCAAGGAACACCACATCTACCTCACCAAAGACGGTCGTATCTCCATGGCCGGCCTGTCCAACAAGAACGTCCAATACGTAGCTGAAGCCATCCACCAAGTTTCTTCCTAAACATATCACGAACTAGATGTACCAAACAACCATTTCCACCTTACACTGCGGAGCGGACTCATTAATAGCTGGGTGAATAGGTATCTGAACGTTTCAACCGCCTAATTTTGGTGGCATCATTTTTGTTGAAGTTTCTATTCGTTACAATACGCTACTTTGTCATTTGAAGGAGGCACGGTACCTTATACAAATGACGACATATAACATTGAGACTTTTGGAAACTTCGGCAAAAATTATGCCACCAAAATTAGGCGGTTGAAACCCTCAGATATTCACCCATCTCCGTTTACCGCTGGCAGGTGGCTCGAATCCGAGCGGTTGAAACGCCCCTCGGAGTATCACTCTGGGGCCTATTGCATAACAAATTACAACGAATATTACAAGCCGAAGTCCTTTTTCTATCTCTCTTACTAGAAATAGACTTCCGCTTGTATTAGGGGCCGATTCCTGGATGCTTAGCCAAGTTGCCAATCGCTAGCGCTTGGTAGCGTATCGTAGTTTTCCCTCTCTGTCAATCTTGCATGTTAGTGCGACAAAGACAGTTAGCTGCCTTTCGCTTACGATTGACGTTTAAGCGCTAGCGATTGGCAACTTGGCTAAGCACCCTGGTGTCGCTCGAAGTCGTAAGCTGCATACAACACTTCGCCAGCAATTAACATGAAACGAAGTCATTAATTAGTCCGCTCCACTCTCAGTAGAAGGCGGGCATAAAGCCAGATTTACACATGCAAGTTTTGAAACAAAGCAAGAAGAAAAATGCTGCTATTTACCACGCGGTAATGAATAGGGATTTCTGTGATGCCACCTACGATAGGTCAACCTCGAAATACGAAAATAGCATATCTCGATCAGCCTCTCCAAAGAAAGAGTAATCGGAATGACAGAGAAAGCTGTTCGAATTTTGCGATTTTCGGGATAGGCCTTTCCCATTTACATACAGATTTAAATGGAAAACTATTTTTATATTTGAAGGGTCCACAGAAAGAACATGTCTAGTCAATTCAAATTACAGAAGGAAAAACCACCTTACTGTTAACAGAATAAGGTATGAATTTACCCTAATTTTTTAAGCACTGGACATGTTTTTCCGTGGACCCTTCATTTGACTTAATTATGTCGAAATGACAAATGCAAAATATGTGTCCTTTGTTTGTTTCTGCTGTTAACACGCGTTTGCTACATCTAGTTATATGGTCTGATCTACCAACCTGCCTCACGCCTTTACAATTTACAGTGACCACTGATATGCGTTCTAGAATCTTCCAACACCATTTTAGGGCTCATTTTTGAGCGCTTCGTTGCCAATACCACGTCTTGTTAAAGCAAAATCGCGATTTTAGTCATGGAATTACGCATTATACCTGAAATGACCCTTAAAATTATGGTCAGACACTTTTGTATAAGAAAGGAAACGATGGCGAGTTTCAGAAATTATGTCCTTAGATATCTTAGTGACGTATAAAAGTGTTGCTGTATAGTCTTAATATGTAGTGCTAAATTATGTTTTGTGCTCAACCAATTGGAACTAAGCCACTCAGGTACCATGTCGCAGTAACGTTCTCAATCAGATCGTAAGACATTGTAAAGTACTTGACATTTTGACATAGTTCTACAGTGGTATAGTGTTCTAATTGGTTGACCGTTCGTGTGATAATGATATCCAATCTGTGGTGAGTTTGATGGTTATCAACCGGCATCAAAATAATGGTTCTCGATTCTATTGAGAACCAATGCTGTTATTTGAATTTCGAAATCGTGCACAATATGATGGTCAATGTCGTATTCTGTCATAGTCGTATAACGTGAAATAGCACTACGTATTTAGCGATCTTTGCTTTTGTACTACTGAACTGTAAACAGTACCAAGAGAACACAGTATTTATTCATATATTTTGGATTAATTTTTGAGATTTCTCGACACTCGAGTATAACTTGAATGTTACTACTTTTTATTTGTAAGTTTGTTGTTAAAAATAAAAAAAAAACACAATTTTATTACTGTTTTTGATTTCCTGATATAATTAAAATAGTTATGGGAGTTAGGTTTACCTTATGGGGCGACTTCAAAAAATGTACCTAGGTCAGGGCTTTAATTAAAACAAAACTTAACACGTTCGACGCCGGTGACACAGCGTCTGTGATCAAAAAATTCTGACTCCTATGCCAGTGACACACATACGTGATCAAAATTATCGTACTCTAATGCCACTATCATAAATCAAGTTCTTACTCCTATGCCAGTCGCGTCGAAATACGAACATTTTTGACACAAGTGTTGTGTCGCCGGCATAGGAGTACAATCATTTCGGTCACACATGCGTGTCACATGCCATAGGAGTTCTAATAAGAAAATTTCGATCGGTGTAGTATTAGGATTTAGTGAAACAGTACCGAGGGCGAACATGCTAACGACACTCTTTGGTGTTACTAAGTCATCCATATAGTTTGTATGACTAACTTTCGTAATACAATGAAAACTTTTATTAATTACGTGCAATATTTTTGAAAAAGTTTTTAATATCATCTGATGGAGTCTATTAAAGGAAATTATCAGGGTTTGATGCAAAACGACAGAAAAGTTATGATTAAAGTTTTATTGTTAAAATAAGTAGATAAAATAAACTTGATGCCAAAAACACAGAAATTGTATTAACATGTTGCGGTGATTCTACGACGGAAATAAAATTAAAATATATGCGGAATATTTACAGCCGGCAAACATATGGACATCTTAAGCTAGTTTAAAAACAGATGCAGGTCAATCGTTAACATTGTAATTTTAATATCTTATAAAACATGAATCTTACGAATCCTAAACTTACAAGAGCTATTCCTTTAAGGAAATTGCTTATTCATATAATTTTGGGAACACAATTTTATCCACAATTTGATTGTTTCGACAATCTTAAACATATTCACCTGCATCGACATCGAAAAGTTGATGTGAATCTATTCGCTATTCTAATTCAGTTTATTGTAGGACATACGCACATGCACGCCTATATAACGCGAGCTTCGTACAATTTATTATTATGATACAAATACACTAATACATTCTACGTTGACGTGCGTCAATGATATTTCGTTATTATAGTTTTATGTACAAAATTTGTCATACCTAGAACAAAACTAGGATCTAATCATGGCACAATTTCTTAGAATGTTTCCATTTTGTCGAAATTCCGAAATATGTACCGTTACGTCAGTCCCGAGGGCGGACCACGCTACACGCTAATTAAATAAGTAATTGAGTGGCCATTACAAATATACGGAAATACAATACTATATGTACAAAAATGTTGGTTGCCTTACCCTATATTGGTCTACAATACATTTAATTTAAACTACAAGTGAGCTGACTCCATACGACTTCAGGCGATACGATTATTATACAGTTATTGCACAAAGGATATACTAGCATATACTGTCGCCATTGGAAATTTGTGTACAATGCCAGGTGCTCATAAATATCTGAACAACCGTAAATTGGCATTTGTCCTGTTCCGATATTTATGCTCATTTTGTTCACTCAAATTTATGGTAGTGGTTAGACGATCAGTCATTCGTCGGGGATACTGCAATACCGCGTAACTAACAAATTAAATTAGGGTCGATTTGAGTGTCAATTGTTTGATATTTGAACTCTATCTGTTTTGGTAGTTACCGGTATTGCACTAGCGTCGACGATTTGCCATCAGTCTCAAATTAGTCCAAAGACACAGAGTTCAAATTCGCCTGGCATCTGTATCAGTTTAAACACAATACGACTGATGGAACGAACTGACGCCAGAATTTGTAACCGATGTCTATAATCGGTGTATGGCGTGAAGAAATCGATAACTCTAGATGAAATTAGAAGAAATTTTAACATCAATTTGTCATAAATTTAATCCCTTTAAAAAAATCTCGAGTTATAAGTTCTTCACGCCATGCATCGATATGATGGCGACAGTACAGTTACGATCAGATGTATTATAGCGTCCGGAGCGTTCAAAAATATCTAAACACGCCTTTATTGCCATAACGATAGAGGTGAGTTCAGATATTTTTGAGCACGCCGGACGCTAAGATATATCAGATGGCGACTGTACAAGATTAAATAAACATTTACTTAAAAGTTACCTTACAGCAAGTTACTGATATTTTGAAAATTATCTTAAGATCTCCAAAGATTCTATGTCGCTTACAAACATAGAACCATTTTGCACCAATACCCTGCACAAATACAGCTAGAGTAAATAATATTACGTATTTACAGAATGTAATATTTTATTTAAAGTATAGTTGCCTGTTATCACCTGACGTTTGAAATCAGCCATGGTAATAAATTATGTTTTATGGGCTCATAAGTTGACTGTGAGTATACAAAACTCAATATCTACCAAGTGTAGATTTTTTGGGTAAGAAATAACACCGACCTATTTTATTTTGGAACCATAATTCCAGTATATCAGACGAGAGGCGCTCATGTTAAAATCGAACAAATCTTGGAAGCCGACTTTATCTCTTGCAGTACCTATTCCAAAAAATATAATATATTTAGACAGACCAACCCAATTCGTGGCTCGATAAAATTCCAGAAACTGCTATATTAATAGTACATTACTGCAGACACCGGGAAAGATGGGGTTACCGGCTGAGTAGGTATGGACGGCCGAACGTAGTGAGGCCGGACAGTGATACGAAGTAGTTTTCTCAAACATATGCAATGAAATAAAAAATACGAAAATCAAAAAGTACAGATTTTAGCTGTTTAGCCCGTCCATGAAAACCGACGCCATGTTTTAAAAAAATATTACTTACCGGCCTAGACCGTTAAATTCGTATGAAAATCCTTTACTATTATCTCGAGGTCATCCGCCTGCAACATCATACTTTAAAGCCTATTATGACGAACATAATGACAAAATTTCATTGCATGTTTGAGAAAACAATTTTCGACCCCTGCTTTATTTATATGGCTTATGGTCACGTTTTTACCGTTTATCGTGCTACCCGTCACTTTGACACTTGCATACTTGTCGGTAGGTAACGCAACGACTAATGATAATTAAACATAGGGCCATACCATACCATTATAGGACTTACAGAAGTAGCAAACCATGGTTTACTCTGCACGGTACTGGCTGATTTTCACGACAATGTTTAGGGATTTTTTATGTCTATTGTCTATAACAGATGGTGCAAATGCTATAGATACCTAACTCTTGCGTGGATCTGTAGGCTTGCCACATGATTGTTGGTCGCTATCTGCAAAACTATGGTCATACATAATAAACATAAGTTGGCCAATGTTGGTGTTTGGTTGGTAAACAGTCAGCCCCTAATGTGGTCTACCTCTTTTCGACTGCATTTCTTAAATAAACTTGGAAAGTGGGGGTCACTATCAAATTAACTTTACAGCTGAACGACCATTTCCGCTAGATGGCGTAAAAGTAAAATATACAGTCAGCGTAGAGTCGATTCAGCGGGACGACAGGAAAGCTGAATCAGTCAGTGAAGAGTCGATATAGTTGATCGGTTTATAATTAGAATGAATAATTAGCCTAATGTTTGGAAGTATAAATAGTCATTACTATTAGAATACCTAATAAGCAGAATGTGAAATTACTTGAAGGACATAAACACCATGAAGTTACACAGACGTAATACAATGCGGACATTTTAGTTACATTGTCTTTTAGCGATAAGGTAAATTTGACAGTGATCTAAAAGTGGTAGACCAGATTTTTGGCTGAGTGTACGATCGGCTCTAATAATATGTATACGATTTTGATCCTTATGCCTTTGACATACGTTCCGAAACGTATACATATTATTAGACGTGACTGTACCTATAGTTTCTTCCAATGACATGAGTCCATTCGCAAGTTTTATTTATGAATGTATTTACTAAAACTTGACTGCTTGGATCCTCTAGGTTTGAGTAAGGCAGCCTTATCAAAATGAAAGGTCCACGAAAAAAACATGTATGATCCTTATTTTTTTTTAAATTCCATTTTTAATCTTGTGTAGAGCTCGTAATTAACTGATCCTTACCATATCTGACTTTAGGTAAGGTGGGGTAAGATGAAACAGTTTTTAATGGGGTAAGACAAAAAGCTACCAGCAGACGCTGTGCCAGAAGGACGACTTTCTGTTTTACCCCATTAACCTTTTGGACGCCAACGACCGTTATATTGGCACCGCAGGTTCAACGCCAAAGACCGATAAAATAAGTCATGGACCACAGAGCAATATAGACCTATATGCAAGTGCGTAAAATTCAATTTCAGTTTAGACATTTTGTTGACGTAGCGTCTGGGTGACAGCTTTGATATTTGACATGGCGTCGAAAGGGTTAAAAACCGTTTCATCTTACCCCACCTAACCTTAACACGAATTATTTTAAAGGGTCAATCACTTTCTTTTGTTGTTATTCTGTCATGTCACCCATACAAAATTTGCATAGCTCACTAGAAAAAAAGAATCCAGCACACTCTACTAACATAATTCGTGGACCCATTATGGAAAGACCACGTCACTGTTAAAAAAAGATTTAGTAAATTTTAATGCTATTAAACTGTGACATTAACCCTCTGCAACTGAGGTAACGTACCTCCGACGTATTTTCAGCTGGTGTTGATAATAAGATACATGTCAAGTGACCGACAGTGGCAGAGGGTTAAGGTTAACCCAGGAGAACGTAATCGTAGCAACTATTGACAAATAAAAGGTGATTGAACTTAAATATTATGTTCTTATAAAAACATCCTTTGTATGGTTAAACATGTTCTTTCCGTGTACCTCTCAAAAATTTTACTTTTGAAGATACAACCCTCCGTCGGTAAGGTAAGGTGGGGTAAGATGAAACGGTTTTTTTAATGGGGTAAGCCTAAAAGTCGTCCTGGCACAGCGTCTGCTGGTGGCTTTTTGTCTTACCCCAGTAAAAAACCGGTTCATCTTACCCTCCTATCCTATATGCTGAATCCTGCTGGGCGACAATGTCTCCTCTTAGTTTATTATGTAAGTATGTGCTCTTAGAAAATTCTGGAGATTTTTATCGGCTATACATTACACACTAGTATATACAAGATTTTCACACTAAAAATAATCCATAACGTCAATTTATTCTTAAATAAGGATGCATTTAGAATGGCTTGTGCGATGCGGCGCTTACACTAAATTTTACCCCAAGAGCGTATAAGGGTGGATCAATTTTTTTCTGACTGTTATTGCCATGGTTACGGTCGCCTGACTCACGCTGGTTTTATGCAAAATTATGCTACTTAAATTAGGCAAACATGCAAGTAGTGCTTGTCTGTGGCCCATTAAGGATAGGGCTTATTAACTACAGAAAAATGTATGTTTGCATAGATTAAGCAGCATAAAACCAGCGTGACTCAGGCGACCGTAACCATGGCAATAACAGACAGAAAAAAGCTGATACACCCATAAACTGTACAAATAATATTAACTTTAATTGTACAATGCTGACATGATGCTAATAATTTATCTTTTAAATTGAATGCAGTCAAACGTTCTAATAGTGCCAATATAGATACATAAGATCATACACACATATTATTTTAATATATGCATGTGTAATTCATGTCGTTAGCTCAATACATAAATATGATGGGCGGTTTTGGCTGTTATAAGTCACAACCACAAATTTTGCCTCTATATCCTTATTTTTCTAAAAGACATTCTTCACTATAGGAACATTACATTTTGTTTTTTGCATGACTTAGATACATTTAGTAACTTGTCATTAAATCGCAAAACTTGAATCAAGAATGAAGCTGCATTACGTTTAAGTAATTGAGGGCATGTTGGGTTAAATATATTTTCAAATTTACTTAACCATTGCATTGTCATCAAAATTATCTTATTACTTCTCAATCAAATCACGCTAAAATATATAAAACCAAAATTAATAAATCTTAAAAGAATATCCGTATAGGTAACTTAGGTATCAGGGCAAGCAATTTAAATTTAATCTAGAAGGAAACTCCAATTTACACAACAAGAGTATTACCTATGTTTTATTTAACTATATTTTCAAGATCTTTAGTTACGTTAAAATTGAACATATGTTTTAAGGCATCGGAACAATGCAAAATAGAGATAAAGCGGTTTTAACTAAAACTAGGACCCCAACTAACATCTTGAACTTTAAACAATTTCGAAACAACCTAATTCCAGTCATAAGATACTGCAATGTTTATAGCATTACTCAAATATCACAGTTATTGCCTAACGCCTTGTTATAAGACCTTTCTTGGCCATTTTGCTGAGATAGCATTCCTGGTGTAAGTAGAAATTCATATTTAATACTTATTCATACCAGTAGTTCCTAATGAAAAAGCAATTATGAAATTATAGTAAGCATTTATTTACTTAGTTACGAACGCTCCTGGCGCAATATTTATTGATATTTGTCCAAAAAATTATGACGATAAATTTAATTTTAAGTAAAAAATATAATGAAAACCAATAATGTAGTCTGTTTTAGTACCTTAATATTTGGCTGCAATAATTTGCAAGTAATGGGATAATAACAAATATTAAATAGTCGATTTAAGGTCATTGGTGTAAGTCAGTCGTTTCATAGTGTGATACTATTGTATACATACTTGAGTAACATATATTTATCTATAAAGATTAACAGGTAATTTAATTATGTATATAGTTCACTCCAAAAACATACCAACGCAAGTATATCTAATATAGAGGTTGATATATTTCTGAAAAATACCGTTTTAAATGCAAGGGTTATCAAACAATCCAAAATTCAATAGGAAGAAGTAAGCTACCTATTCCATTCTTATTGGGCTATAAACTTCAGTCGAAATGATGAACAGAGCATTCCGACACATACAGCCTCTTTATTCCAAGGGAACGACGAGTATAGGTAATACATTGTCAATGATTTCACAGAATAAATTACAAAAAAAACGTCATACAAAGTTTACCCCTCGCTTCACTTCACATCACATTAAATGTCCTAAGAGTGTCTATTTCACTTGGTGTCGGGCGGGCTGGGCTCATCGTCGGCCATGATGCTTTCCTCTAAATACGAGAACTCGTCGAGGCTCATGTCGTTAGAGCTGATTGCTGTGCTGAACACATCTATGCGCTTGTGTCGCGACCGCGCTTCTGCTACCTTCTCTGATAGCTTTTCCTTTGCGACTGTGAGAGCATCTGCTTCCGCCGGGTTCTTAGCCTTTGATTTGAGCGCGAACGACGAGTCGTTACTGGAGGAACCCTCATCTTGTAACTGGCTGAGCAGTGTTCGCGTCGCTTTTGACATCGCGCTTGAACCGTACATATCGCTCCTTTCCCCTAAAAAATATAAAAAAATAAAAATAAATAAGTTGCGGAGCGGAATTATTGAATAATGTCAAAAGATCGTTATTTACTTAGAGCGAATAGACTTGAAATAAGCATTAGTCCGATAGCGTATTTGAATGGTCGGATATCTTACCGCTAGGTGTCGCCCGTTGTATCGTCTCCTGCGAGTGTTTCGCCTTGGCCTTCCGATTGTCGACCATGTATTCGCTGTCGCTGTCACTCGACATGCCCAAGTCTAAGTGTAGAGAGTTCAATTTGTCTTCCTCGTCTTTCCCTTTCCTCGATACTGTGTCGAGTTCCATCTCCCAATCCGTAACGCTAGAGGAATCCTTAGCGCCTTCCGAGTCCTTATTAAAACTAGATTTTGCGTCTTCATCCTTTATAGTTAAGCCCGATTCTTCCATAGGTCCGATGTCTCCTATACTTTCTGATGCGGAGTCTATGCTCGCGTTGCAAGTCTCCTCTGACAATTGGGAGTCGAACAGAACTGGTGTGTCCTGTGTTATTACTTGAGATTTTTTGCTTTCGTCGGCAAGACGAGCCGCGGAGCCCCGGCTATCTAGGATCTCGGACATGGTCGTCGTTCGCCCTCCTGACTGGTCATTGTTTAGTTCGAGAACGATTACATTTCCTGGACATTTGCTCGCTTCCGTCTGCTCAGGCTTCGAAGCTTGTAGCAACTGGTTGACATTCTTACCCATAATTATTTTGGACATATCGTTCCCGTTTTTGGTGAAAGATAAAGCTTTGCCTATCGTCGCGCCCTTTTGCACGACGATGACGCTGCCTTTTGCGCTCGCGGGTCTTACAATAGGGTTTGAGATTTTGGTGGTGGGCACTGGGGTGAGTCCTTTCACTGGGACAATGTCGGCCAGATTTGCCGTTTTGATGGTCTCCGCGCCTACGACCTTGGTGATTGGCGCCGGCGTACTGACCGCGCTCGCCGGTTTTGATACCACGGTGACGGCGGGGGACTTTGTGGCTTGAGTGAGGGATTGCGAACTAACGGGAACTAATTTCATTCCAGTCGGAATTCCCTTGAAATGCAAGAGCGGAAGTTGCACTTCCGACCCCGCTTTCGTCCGCGACTTGGCAGGTAGGACGACCATCTTTTGGCCGGGTTTTTGATTTAAAACGAATGTTTTAGCGGAAACTTTAAGGTCGGTGGCGGGGATGCCTTTAGGCGTGAACGTTTCGGGTCGCGGCGCCGCGGGGGCCGTATCCTTACTCGGTGTGCGCATGGCGGATGACGTAATGATTATCTTAGAGTTCAAATTCTTTTGGTCCGGCGGTTTTGATACTATGATCATCTTGTCGGACATCGGCACCGGTGTCGTCTGTTTTGTGACGGGCCCTATCAGCTTGGTGGTGACGATCTTGCCGGCCGGGTTGATCGCCTTTTGAGCGGAGCTCGGCGCGACGACCACCTGTCTGTTCGCGAGGACTTTGATATTCTCGGGTTTCTGCAGGATTTTCATCTCAGGTGGTTTTTTGTCAACAGGCTCCGGTGCCGGTCGGCGGCCCTTTATGAGTAGATGGTGGGGTTTCGGTACGCCGTGTTTGGAGACAGGGGTCTGGGCTTGGAGGGAGGCGGGGTCGGGGCTGTCGGAGACGCCGAGCTCGTGAGGGACAGTGGCCGGCTGGGTGAGTAAGGCCATGGTCGGGGAATCCGTGAGCATGCCGGGCGATGAGAGAACTTTAGGCTTGAGTTCGTCTATGTAGTCGGGTTTGGTCTTGCCCCCGAGAACCGACTGAGCGTAGGTAGCCTGGAAAGTGCCCGGAGGCCCGGTGTAGTCGGGAGGGTACCGCTTGCTGGGCGAGCCGGGAACCTCCTGCGCTTTCTTGGCCGCCTGGCGCTGGCCGGCCGTTTTCTGCTTGTGCGATCGATGTTTGTGAGCGCGGGGTTGGTGCGGGTGACTTGATTTGCTAGTGGACACTTTGCTCACTTGATTGTATGAATGTTTTGATTGTCCTGATGATTTACCTATGAAAAATTAGAAAATACATAATATTATTATAAATACACTAATTAATCATGTTGAATTGCATATTTGACTCAAAGTATTAAAGCAAAACAAATTGTTTACACATAAAATTTACTTACTTGTTGCAGGCTGTGAATACTTGGAGTATATCTGTGAAAGATTCAAATGTTTCTGATTGGTGTTAACTGGGATATTCCTCATGTTCTTTACTGGTGTTGTGGCATTGTCAGGTATTGATCCACCTTCTGGTATTTTTCTTTTCCGGTTGATAAGCTCAGTCTCCCACAGCTAAAAAAATAACTTATATTAGAATCAGTAACTTTAGAAAAAAAAAACGACAAAGCTCTAGGGTTTTATTTACTTTAGAAGTTTGATCTTCCATAGCAATAGGAGGGTACAGCATCTCATCCATCATTTCATTTGTTTGTAGAGCACTCTCTGCCGTTTCTCCCTCGGGATCTGGCAACTCTTCTTCACTAGATTTAGGAGCCACTAGCTTCTCGGCTTCCATCTTCTTTAAGATTTCTTTGTTTTCCTCCTTGATGGCCTCTGCTGTGTTATCCGCAATCTCGGTGTAGACGGTCTGGGCGATGCCACGAGGCAATAGGGGAACTTTTCTTCTGCCTTCGCAGATCCATCCTAAAGCTGTGTTTGGACCTGTTAACCTAAAACGTTGAAACATTTCATATTAATATCTTTTTATTTCTTCTTTGACTGAAAAGAAAATTACTTTAATAACTTTTATAATCAATTATTTATTCATTTACATAAACTTTTATTTGTCTTGCAAATAAAACAAATTATCGAGGCACTAAAAATGGCGTAAAATAAAAAATATATTTATAATAACATAAATGGCAGACTATAATTTTAATTAAAATCCAGTATTTTTTTTTCAAATTTTATTTATGGTACCTAGACTCTTTACTTAAAACGTTAGAGGTCGCGGTTTCCTATTCAGCGCTGTAAGCGGAATTCAGTTTTATGTTATAGAACCTACTATGGAAAAGTTATACTCCATAGCCTTAATTAATAAAATATTTTAAAAATAAAAATAAAACCGCCTTCAAAAATTCGCCCGAACTAAAAAGTTAAAAATAATTTTGGTTCCTACTTCTTAGGATTTCCTACCCAAACCTTTAAACCTTTTACCCTATTCATTGAAATAAAACATTATGGCTAGGTACCCTACAGATTTCTTAGAAGTCGGTGCCAAGCCGAATACGTTCATAGGTATATATTAGATAGAGCTTTGTAACTTACTGTCACTCCGATTACGCTTTTATCAACAGAATGGTCTGCCTCAGTCATTTTCATGAAAGCATAACCGGAGTGACAGTAAGTTACAAAGCTCTATCAAATACATATAAGTACTCGCGAAGTGAACATATTTGGCTTGGCACCGACTTCTAAGAAATCTGTAGGGTACCTAGCCATAATGTTTTATTTCAATGAATAGGGTAAAAGGTTTAAAGGTTTGGGTAGGAAATCCTAAGAAGTAGGAACCAAAATTATTTTTAACTTTTTAGTTCGGGCGAATTTTTGAAGGCGGTTTTATTTTTATTTTTAAAATATTTTATTTTTTGCTTTTTAGTAGTGTAAATATAAAATCGTTATTCAGTATGCTCTAAATACTTATAATTAGAATGTACTGCACTGTAGTAGGCCATAAAACCTGAACTGGCGAACTTATATGAATACAAAAACAATTTCAAAGGTAACAGACTTAGCATGCCAATATTATTTAAAGAATCACTAACCGCTAACCGACATGTCATAACTACTAAGCAAACACTTGAATAGATCTCGAAAATATATGACATTTGTTATATACAAAGAATGATCCTCCAACCCCTAATCGTTAAGGAGTTATTCCTTTCATCATCAGCTCACCAACATGAGACTATGACCACCTAAAGGCAAATACTCGAATAGCCTCCAAAATATATGAAATATGTTATATTTAAAGAATTATCCCCCAACTCCTAATCTCCAAGGAGTTGTACCTTACATCATCAGCTCACCAACATGAAAGGATGACCACCTAAAGGCAAATACTCAAATAGCTTCCAAAATACACGAAATATGTTATACTTAAAGAATAATCCCCCAACTCCTAATTGCTAAAGAGTTGTACCTTCCATCATCAGATCACCAACTTAAGATGTTCATGACTAGATGCAAATACTTGATTATTCTTCGAAAATAAATGAAAAATGTCATGTGTGCCTACAACATTTGAAGAGTTTCCTCGATTTCTCCAGGATCCCATCATCAGATCTGGATTCGGTGACAATGGGACCAACTAGAAGGTATACCCTTTCAAACAAAAAAAGAATATTTCAAATCGGTCCACGCGTCTTCGAGTAATCGGGGAACATACATAAAAAAAAAAAAAGATTTCGACGAATTGTAAACCTCCTCCTTTTTGAAGTCGGTTAAAAACAAACAACAACAGTAAGTCGATAAGTTGATAGCCATACCGTAGATGCCTGGTGCGTAAAAACGGTTTGGTTATTCTGGAGGGCAACAACATTAACTGACTAAATTAAGTAGGTTGTACAATGACAGCCAATTTAAAACGCATTCTCAAATTGGTCGCATTACTCACTATCTTTTGTTCCTTACGAGTGCGTGCACGCGTATATGACTTCTAATATTTAAATTTATATACATAGTAGTGTTACTACTTAAAAAATACAATTTAAGAAATATTTAATAAAAAAAAATATTAAGTTGTTCCCCAAAATACACAGTGTTACGCGAGCATTGCGAAAGATTTTAACTATGCATTCTAGACATCAAAATAAACAAAAAATATTATGAGACCTAATGTCAATTCCACCAAAAAAAAAATTGTTTTTCTTTATTTAGGCCGATTTGAATACTTTTTAACATTTCCAGTACTTTTTATCATAACAACAATTTGTTTAAATTATTTATTTCAATTGTTTTTTTTAGGTAGAGGTTATTTCGTCAAGTCTATTCGTATTTTTTGATTGTCAGGCAAAAGGTGTGGTAATATTAGAACACATTGTGGTAGCATTGTAATCCAAAAGAAGTTAAATGACGAGTTACGTCGAAAAACTTATTTCGTAAAAAGGTTGATTATCTCTGAAACCTAGCCGAATCCAGGAAATTTTATATAACATTAAAGACTCTAAATAAGGTCAGGAATCCAGCATTAAAATCTTTCGGAATGCTGACGTAACACCATGTATACTACTTTATCTTTATTCATATGTTGCCTTAAACACTACTCATATACCAAGTTCCCATAGGTGCCATTGCTTCTTTAATACTTTCACAGACAGTGAAAGAGTTAAGCATTGTTGTATTATTATACATATATTATTTAACCATACAAGCACCGCACCTGGCAATGTAGTGTCACTGAAAGGATTAACCTTTAGTATGTGTTACCGTCAAGCACTGAGTGAGGCCACTCTTATCAACACAGTGCATCTTTAAGCAATAGCAGCCTTACTCACCAGCGGGAATACAATTCCTTTGAGTAAGGTTTAGGTATTTGGCAGTAATTGCAATAACAACATGAATTGATATAATGTATTATGAAGCAACCAGTTTAATTAGCAGATAGGCTGTCCTGATAATTTCATGAGTTATCACTAAGTACAGTAGATTGCAACTGTGACATTAAAAAAAATAGTCCTACTTTCATGGGACAAATCAAGTCATGTCTTAGATTGCATATACCTACTTAACAAAATTGCCAGATTGGTAAGTGCATCACTCATCAGACATGAAAACTAAAGGAGCAGGCTCGATTCCTGTCTTGGTAGATAAAATATTTTAAAACTAGTTTGTAAAGTAGCTATAGCTACTGCATGGAAGTTTCCAGACTTATGTAAAATAGGGAAAATCTAGGGTGATACTATTTTTACGTACAGGTCACAAAATAAAATAATAATGAGTTGTTGAGGACCTGTCACAAACTTCGAAAATCGTAAATTTTGAGCACTGCAACACAGATGCCATATGAGCGGCAGAGATCCACCCCTGGTTCTTCAAGGTGGCATTATGTATGTAAAGTTTTATGTCAGGCTAATATGAGCATAAATATATTGTCGCTTGACAACCAAAACTCACTATAAAAACTGTCCCTACTCTTAGCAACCTCTTATGTCAGTATTGAATCTGAACTTAGATACAAGCTCCATTTCAAGTAGGTATTTGTTACTTAGTGAGTTTTGGTTGTCAAGATATGTACTGATTGTTGATTCAGATTCAATGGCTTATCCATGGTAAACAAATAATTTTATCTACATATAATTTCTGAAACAAGATTTTTTTTAAGTGTTGGGTTTACCACAAAATGGTTGCGCCTCAGCAGAAATGCTGACCCAGGAGTCAGTACTGAACTTCCGGCGAGACCATTTGGATGTTTTAAATATTCACCTGTAGAAGCAAATACAACAATACCCCATGAACCGATAAAATAAACTAATAGTGAAATTCACTCTTGTTCATTTTGCCTTAGACACAGCGGCAGCAGGTGATGTTCTTTAGCAGCAATATAAAATTAATCTTTTGAAGAATAATATTAAAAGGCATTTCAACAAAATTATTTAGATTCAATATTTTCTTATTTGAATAAATGGTTTGGTATTCCCACTTGTATATTCTTCAATCAAGAACTATATTATGCATATGAAAAATTTCATTTTGATTGGTACTCAATTTGTAATGGTATGAAAAGTCTGGTAAGAATATTTTTTTTTTTTTCTCAATTGTATCTGCAAGCGGCTAGTCAGCCATAATCAGATGTTCTGTCTATATTGAGGTTTATGAGAGGTATTACATTAAATACACACCCTTGGCATTAAAGTGTTTGCCGTAGGTATACTAGGGCCGCTGGTCTAATTGTAGGATTTGCCATCTTTTCAGCCTAGCAGATTTGTCATTGTCGGGGTATACCAAGTCCCTGGCAAGTTGGTTTGTATGGCTTTTGAGCCTTTCTTTGTACCTAATACAATATCTGTTAACTTCGTCCTTTATTGTTGGCATTTCCAAGTATTCATGTATTTCTGTGTTTTTTGCAAACCATGGTGCACATGTGATAGCTCTTAAAACATTATTCTGAAACCTTTGCAAGATCTCGAGGTTTGAATTACTCGCTGTTCAACAGAGTTCAATCCCGTATGTCCAAATGGGTTTTATAATGCATTTATATACTAGTATTTTGTTGCTTAATGTAAGAGGTGATTGTCGTCCAATCAGCCAGTACAGGCGCTTGTAATGAATATCAGCTTCTTTTCTTTTCTTTTTTATGTGTGTCGCCCATGTCAATCTTCTATCTAAGTGTAGACCAAGATATCTTACACATGTTTCCTGAGGTAGTTGTTCTCCTCGCAGGTGCACGGCTGGACATTCCTCTCTTCGAAGAGTAAAAGTTATCTGTATTGACTTCCCCACGTTTGGCTTTATTCTCCATTTCTCAAGCCATTCATCTATTTTGTACAGATGAGTTTGCAGTTTCTCTGCTGCAACTATTGGGTTTACATGGCTTGCAAGGCATGGTAAGAATATACATCAAAATTCATACCATCTTAATCACTTATACATTATCCATTATTAACTTTTGATTAATTGTTTATTTGAAAGTTAATAGAATAAAAAATAAAGAATATTATTAAATCATAACATTTTGTTAGAAAAACGATGTAGTTGGAATAAAATCTTCAAAAACTGTACACATTATATAATATCTTTATACAAAACACTAACTGTTGAACCCTCTTTAAAGATCCTATTGGTTTTAATAAATAAAAAAAAATTAAAATGATTTATTATGAAGTGACATTTAAAATTAGGTTACCTGTCAAATTTCAAATCTAAATTAATACACATTTTTATCATAAAACTCATTGAAAACAGTGTTAAATGTTTATCTATAATCACCCTCTATTGATATAAATGTCAATAACTAAAGCATCTATAAGGCCAAGACAGCCACACAAACTGAAAATCACTCCAATAAAACACAGCAATTGTTACTAGTAATTGATAAAAAGATTCAGATTTTCATTAAAATGCCTGCAATTTCAACCAGGTTCATGATTACTTCTACCCACAGCCATCTTTGATACAATACAATGGTGTTTAAAAATAAACTATAAAGCTGAAATATACACTAAATATTAACTTACTGGTGTGCAATAGTAGCCAACAATTCGTCATTAGAGACGCGTCGCGCCTCCGCGCTGTGACGATCGCTGCTAATATGCAAAACAGCGCGCAGTTCCTCAAGCAACTTTTTTCTGTTGTCTTCCAATGCCCCTTGTGCTCTAAACACACTGATCATATTCGAGTAGGCTTCCAATTCTGTCAACAAAAGAATGTACTGGTAAATAATTACAGAAACTCCCGTAGATTTCACGTTAGAAAAGCTTATAACATACGCTCGCAGTCAAAGAAAATGTTAGGAGGGAAAATGAATGCCATTTATAAGACTAAAAATATATACCAAGTCTGCGAAGCGTTCGACGACATTCGTCTTGCGTCAAGTTTAGAAGCATGGGCCACATTTTTGGGCCGTTTTATTGAACACTGTTAATCCACGGTTTGATTATAATAATATAACCATATTTTAAGAAATTCTCAATTGGCAAATATCCATACTGTTTACTTCACTTCAAACGACAATTTCGTTCATTTTGACACTTCAAGCAAGTAGATGCGAAATAATAACGGATGGCTTGCATCTTGTCTGTGGTTTTTAGGGATACCGGCTTCAAACTATAAATATCCTAAGTTTAAACATTCGTATCGTATGTTGCAAAATAATAATATGCTGTGTCCACCCAGCTTGCCAGTACGAAAAGGCAATAAATTTAGAAATTGTAGGCAGGAAGGTTGACCACAGGAAATTTGAATTTGCCAACATTTCCTACTGAGAAGCTGGTTAGACAGAGTATACATTTTATCCCGGATAATGAAGTAAAAATATTACATAATGTGTAATCTATTTCGTTATTGACATTAAAGTAGATTTTTTTGTAAACATTAATAATCCTTGACTTCTGTCTTTGCTATGCAATAAAACCAGAATTTTCCTTAGCTCTTTACTGTGACTATGTATAAACGTGGACATTTAACGCGTGCTGAAATTCCCCAAAAATGAAAGGACTCATAGTGCTTGTCATAACACTGTGTATGTCCGCAGAACATCTTTGGCAAATCCAAATAAAATAATAGCAAATTCGTATTTCGTATTTTGTAAATCAAACTTTCATTGATCAATCACATCCAATTTTAAATAGATGCTTAATTTTATAACGGTCTTGTACCTATAGACATTTTACGGGGCACTATATTCAACAGTTGCCAGTTTTGTAATAACAACACAGTGAAATCGTAAAAAAGTATGAAAGCGTGTTTTACTGATTTACAATACGCATAATATATTGTGAACAGCAACAGAAAATAATGGATGTGCACATCTGCAATTAGACCCAAAACCAATGTAATATAAATAGTGCAAAACAGTACTTTGTAGCATTAACATTTGTATATTAATAAAAATTATTAAATATGTATGCAGCACACTGCTGTTGGCCCCAAGCCTGAAATACCCGAACCTTAGATCAGATAATGTAATTTTGATCGTTACTTAGCGAGAAAGTGAAAAACAAATGGTTATTTAAAAAGTTGAAGCAATTAGATTTGGAAATGATAATTTAGCACCTGTAATAATTTTGGAGCCTTTCGACTGTACTCGACAAAGACGTCACGCCAAAAGGTAAATAATACATCCCTAGCTCGGTTGCAGTAGCATGATATTCAATAATATCAGAAAAATGTTATTAGATTGCCACACTGGCTAATGCCAACCATAGACAAGTTGGCGTTTGGAATATTTGCGTTTGTGAAGTCTGCTAAAAGAAAGCTTAAAAAACGCAATAGAATATAAACTCACACTATACAAATAATTATAATGTATTAATTTGTTGCTTGCCAGAAGTCATCGAGGAAATAAGATCTTAAAATAAAGAAATAAGAATAAAATAACACAAACTATACAATGTTTGCTACTTGCCTCATCATTCACCTCGTACATACATGTTTGTCGTGAAGCCAGCCTGATTGAGGAGGGACCTTTATGTCGCTTATACACACTCGTCTATTTTGTCTCATCGAGAAGTTCTTGATGAGAACCCGTTATCTTTCCACTCGTAGCGTAATAATATTGGTCAGAGTATATTACCATATTTGTTCAAGTGTGTAGATGCTCGATCTTGTTTACCTCTTTAACTCGAGTAAGACCGTTTAACTCGCGTACAAAAAACTCTTTGACACTTGACAGATTAGTGCCGAAGCGGGATCCAAGAGAAGCTGAGACCGAGCCGAGGCTCTGTCCTTACTGTTCTCGATCTGTCTCCTTTCTCAGTGTTTTGACGAGTGTCACGAATGTATACAGCGCCATTAGAGCTTTATCATGTTTTGTTATATTATCTGTGGTTGATGTCAACATTCAACGTTTTCCGGAATTTGATTTATTTTGATGTGAATTACAGATTTTTGCCTGTATAAAGTATTCCCTGCTGATATTTGATATTTAATAACGATGACGGACGTAGATGAGATAATTGACTACATAAAATCACTGAAGAAAGGCTTCGATAAAGATTTATTTCAATGTAAGATCGATGAATTGGCTCAAGCAGTTGACACAGATGGTTTGGAGTATGAAGACTTTCACACTTTGTTTAAAGTTTGGTTGAACTTAACGATACGTAAGTAACTACCTTAAATGTATCCTAAGTAAATCAATTTACCCAAAGCTACGCCTCGTTTTGGTCCAGTAATTTATAACAAATATATTACTTGTGGATTGTTAATTTCAGCAATCACAAAATGGGTCAGCATTGGAGTTTGTCTTGTGCCTCAGAGCAGTGTGACAGAACAGACGGTTGACTATGCTTTGCGGTGGCTTCTGGCTAATGCCCAGGATCAGACTTCCTTCTCCAGGATAGCTTTTCTACTAGATTGGCTTACCGGTAACTTTAATAGATATACTTTGATCATGATCATTATTGCACCTATGGGATTGGTTAAGTAATGTCTTTGTTATGCATCACATCACATAATCAGCCTATATCAGTTCACTGCTGGACATATGCCTCTCCAATTACCTAAGATCACATTAGGAGCCTGTAATTGCCTTGGTGGGCAAGTGGATTGAAGATCACAGTAGTGTGCCCACTACAAGGATGCTGCTGTCCATCTTGCTTGCTATTAATCTTAATAAATCAATGATTAGTAACACATCATCAGAAGAGCTGAGGTGGTAACAAATGTATACTTACTGCCATCACCATGCAATGGTTTTCAGAGTTCGGCAAAAAGTAATTTGTATGTGTACTTTGTAATCTATATTACAAATGTAATTTTCATCACTCCTGTTCGGTAAGTGCGCCAATGCGCTGAGGCGATGCGCGCCGTAAATGCGTCATTACGCCCTAGGGCAATCAAGGATTTCCATACAACATTACGTCATACTAGGGCCGGCATTACCGCGCTGGGATTTCTGTTATAAAAATGGTAAATTTAAGTCATCCCTGATTTTTAGAAATGATTTAGACCATTTTAGAATAGTTTTGTGAAAATATATTGTTTTATTTACTTTTTTTGCCTCACAGTTGTGTTGAAAAACATTGTGTGTTCCATGAGCGGTACAAGATTTTTTTATTTGCCACCCTTAACACAGTGTACTATTACAGAAGTAATCATATTACTTTTTGTCCAACTCTGGTAGTTTGTCATGCCTATTATACACTAAATAAGCTTCCTATAATTTTTGCAGCTGCTATGGATTGTGAATCCATAGATATTGCAGCCCTGGACTGTGGATATGAAGTATATTTTTCATTCCTGACCTATGAAGTTCTAGTAAGTTTTTTTTTTTCAAACTATTATTATGGAAATAAGGTGGCTTATGGTGGTCCCGTTTTATCTATTTATCGTGCTACGCGTCACTTTCATACTTGTTAGAACGTGACGGCAACGCCGACAAACGATTAGACGCAGGACCATCATAAGCCTAAACGATGGAATTGGACCTTCATACAGATTAACCCCTTTATTCATAAACAACTAACTTAACAAGCCACTAGGTATTGTCTCTCTTTCAGTATTATCAATATAACTAAAAACTAAATAAGACTGAAAGGGACAAACAATACTTAGCAGCTTATTAAGTTAATCTATGTATATAAATTGTACAGTTAAGAGATGTTTATGAATAAGGGGGTAATTGTCTAAGTGCCTTTATAGCAAGCAAAAAAGCAAAAAAAAACACTAAATCGTCTGACATAGTGCAATACTGCATAACTAGCAAATTCAATTAGGCTCAATTTGAGTGTCAATTGTTTGATATTTGAACTCTATCTGTTTAGGTAGTTACGCAGTATTGCACTATCAGCGACAAAATGTGTCCAACTTAGTATTCATCCACAGTAAAACTTTACCACGGATTCTTTTCTGTAAGTTAAAATTACATATATCCTTTTTTTTAGGCCGCTCATGTCATAAAACTAGTTTACACTCTGACAAAGCCCACAGATGTCACCAGGAGAAGGGTGTTGGAACTGTTTGATTGTGCCAAGAAGAGAGAAAGTAAAAAGGTATTTATTCTATTAACGGTTTGGCAGTAATAATGAAAATGAAAAAACATTTTTTCACTGTCAGAAGTTGCCACATAAAAATTAACTTCATAACGCAAATTAAAAAATGATGACATTACATTTTGTTTTTATTAACCCTAAACTTGGCAGAATTTAAAAAATCGTGCGTTCTAGCCTCCTTGCCGCTGTGTAGAGCAAAAAATTCTGTCTTAAAAAAATAGAAAAAGTATGTATCTTATAAGATACACTGCCAAGTTAAGGGAGGCCTTTTACTCATTTTACTATGTACAATTTTTTTTTGCCAAGAATACTGTTAGAATTTTTTTTTCAGTATTGTTTTCACTATCCTTTAAATTGTGTTTAACTACATTTCTAAATTATATGTTCCTTTTTTTTTCAGAGCATGTGTAGGCAGCTGCAAGTACTATTAGGGTTGTTCAAATCTTACAAGCCAGAATGTGTGCCTGAAGACATCCCTGCTGTCCCAATTCAAACCACATTTAAGAGCAATAACACTCTTCTTACAAGGTTTAAAAAGTGGCAGGTAAATTGTTCTTTTGTTTTGAATTGCCATAGTCATTTTATTTACTTACCTTTGTTGAGATGTAAACTCGAGAGACTCTGCCTCAACCACTGGTGTAACGTTATGCCCGAAACGTCAGGATAATATTAAATGTAAATTTGCTCAATTAAGCTCAATGCTCAATCAAGTTTTGTCGTTATAATATATCGTCGGTTGACCAGCAAAAGTCACTAAGTAACAAATACCTACTTAAAATAAAGTTCGTATCTCAGTTCTGATTCAATACTGACATACGAGGTTGCTAAGAGTAGTGACAGTTTTTATAGTGAGTTTTGCTTGTCAGCCGACGATATTATGAAACACAAGACACATTTAACTGTCGTTTTTTTTTTAAAGGATAAATATAAGAACATTTTTCAAAAGATTTTTTTTTCTGTTGTAGGACCAAAGAAATGATGAAGTAAGAGACAGCCGACATTTAATGTGGACAAATCCTATGCTGGTAATTACTTATTTTTTCTTATACCTTTATTGTATCGGTTTCTATCAGAGATCACGGAATCGGCTCTGATTATTGTTATGGTACCTTAACCCTTTATAAGGCAGAGTGAATATGTTTAACATTGTGTCAAAGTGGCAAGAGTTCAATTTTGCGCATATCTGACATCTGTCTGCCCGTTAAAGGGTTAAACCACCAACTATAGTCCAGACTGGGAGGGTTTGGCGCGAATGGTCCAAAACTTAATGGAATATCATCCATTTGGTGTAATTGTTATATTAATCGTGCGGGTCTCCCTCGAGATCCCTAACATCGTTTGTCCTAAAATCACTTGCCCGAACTGTTTTGCACTAATGGGCATTAGCCCTATCGATCAGTTGCAATAACACTCATTTTCCATAATGTAATGATTGCCCTAAAACTCACTTGCCCAAATCATTTTTTACCATAACTGTTAAAAACCCTAATGTTATTTTGCATATTCTTCGAAATCCCTAATAACGTTTCACCTCAAGTAATTTAGCCTAAATGTTGCTGTCCTAAGAGACAGAAGCCCTAGCCATATTGGCTCCTAAATAAAATTTGGTGTTGGTGAAAATTACTAATGAATGGGGACTAAATCTGCAGTGAGCGAGCGAAGCGAGCGAACAAAACCTTCCGGGCAGATCCGACTCGGATAGGTTAGGTTAGAAGACTAAGGTAAACTTAGTCTTCGAGGTTATTTTTTTTTGTCGCAACCCAGAAAACTTTTCCCCAAAATCAAAAATGGCCGAGATATTCGACCACAAATAAAAAAATATATATTTCACACAACATTAATCGTAATTTTGTTCACCAAAACCAAATTTTATTTAGGAGCCGATATCTTGGTAATTATCAAGTTTAAAGAAAAGTTGTCCATACAAAACTTGTTTATTTTAGCGTCCTCTATACGATAGCATAAAAAATACGTGTTATAATGAAACCACCCCCATCAAAAAATTTCCCGCACCGCCTTTGCTATACTCTGACCCGTCAGATCAGTAGCTTACAAATATAGGATAAACTACAATTAAATAGGCCATACATACAAAGTTAGGAAATACGATTATTAGGATAATCGATCATTAGGCTTACTGACAATTATGGTACATGACTATTATTGCACATAACGTTAGGATGAATAATTGATATGGAAAATGATGATTAGGATATAACGCATTAGGGAAAACAAAAATCATCCATACGATATTAGGAAAATTTAAGATATGGCATATGAGCGTTAGGACAAATGATCATTCGGACATAAAACGTTAGTGAAT
The DNA here is from genome assembly GCA_025490895.1 of Thaumatotibia leucotreta. NCBI lineage: Eukaryota > Metazoa > Arthropoda > Insecta > Lepidoptera > Tortricidae > Thaumatotibia > Thaumatotibia leucotreta. The sequence continues at coordinate 17,586 of JALPQI010005036.1, read as the reverse complement.
GCAAAAATAGGTCAAAAAACGTTAGGGATCCAGATATAGATCCTAATCTTGCTATTCATAGGCGAAACCTCCTATTAATAATAAAAAAACTTGGACAAAGCCGAAAAGAAGATTCAGGCTGATAATTATTTAGGAGTTGAAATTGTGGACCATAGTTCCAGTATTGGACCGTAGTTGGCTTTACGGTATTTCTTATGTTCGGTTGCTGTGGGGCGAATATTTGAGTGTATACAAGTTAATCAGCTAAGCTCTGTAAAAAACTACCCTATAATTCGAATTATTGTGACGTGAATGGCAAAATGCCGCCGCCGTGTGGTGACGACAGTAAGAATACAAAAATCACCGCCCCTCTCTTCCCGTGGGTGTCGTAGGAGTCGACTAAGGGAAATACTGAGTATCCAGCTTCTCAGCCGGTGGTAGGGTATTTTTACTAGTACCCGCCTGGTTGGCTACCACCGTACATTCGGTGTAAACGCCCGTGAAATGACTTACCTTCGTGTTTGCCGTGTTTCGGGGTCAGCCGGTGTATTTACCAGCATCTAGCGGGCCAGCAAGGCGGTGGCAACTAACAGGTTACTGCTTGTCTCCTGTTCGTTGCCGCCGCGATTTGGGCTCTACTTTTCACTTACGATCAGGTGGAGTGGAGCCACTTTGTTGTGCCAACGTTATTTTTATTGGGTCGGCAACGCGCATGTGACACCCTGAGGTTGCAGGCGCCCATAGGCTACGGTGACTGCTTTCCATCAGGCGGGCCGTATGCTTGTTTGCCACCGACGTGGTATAAAAAAAAAAAAAAAACCACCACAACTCTTGCCGCGGGTTTCATAAGGGATTGAAGTGTCACTGACCATTCTTTAATAGAAAATTGATGATAGGCAGCAGCGTCATCATAGTGGACACATTACTGCGATCGCCAACCCGCTTGCCCAGCGTGGCGATTATTAGCATTTACCTCCTAATGCGTCTATACGCATAGTTAATACAGGCCTACGTCCTGCAGTGGACTGAGATAGGCTGATTGTAAAATTGTCAAATTAATTCTTTCAGGGCGGAAAAACGAAGAAGGGTGAATCTCTGGTACCCAATATAGAATTCTTGAATGTTGGTTCACAACATTACCAGGATAAAGAGCCTCAAAAGAACTATCTCGATTTTACTGAGTAAGTACAAAATTCTATTCTATTTTACACTGTTCATTCAAAATTCACTGACAAATATTGTTTGGGCCTGCAAGAGCTTAACACTGTGGGACAGTACGTCTATTGGCGTTCGCCATGTAGGCTTAACGATGGTTAATTGAAAGTAGTGTCCATCAATGTGTTAACACATTCAATGCCAAGAACGCCACTACGAGTTGTCAATAATTTTGTTCACATGCAACCAACTCCGGAGAAGAGTTTACAGTGCTAGGACAAAAACAAAGGCTATCTATCCCTGCATGCCAGCCGGCGTTAATTATATAGTGAATAACCCCCTAGGGAGTCGTGTGGCATGTGAATAAAGTTATTGATTGATATAAAGTTATACAAACCTGACATTGGAATTTTCATATTGAATTTTAATGTAATGAATTAATTTAATTTGTGATCAATAATGTAATTCTATATTGTTTTTTATTTTATAATAATTTACATTCAATAAATGTAATTCAACTAGTATGTTATGTCTTGACATGAATTGTTTATAAATATTTACCTAACATACCCATGTGACAATATATAATTAGTACAAATAAGTGATCTATCTATCTATCTATTGTGAACTCCTTATTGGCGTTCTTGGAATTGAAGTAGCGTACATTGTACAACAGGTCGGCGTGCAGCGATTACCTAGGTTTTTGTTCTAGCAGTGAAGGTATTAAGGGGAGTTATTCACTATACAATTAACGCCGGCTGGCATGCAGGTATAGCCTTTGTTTTTGTCCTGGCACTGCAAATAGTATAGTGATAAACTCCCCCACGGAGTCGGCAGCATGTGAACAAAATTACGGATAACTCCCCAGTGGCGTTCTTGGCATTGAATGTGTTAAGAGATTATTCTTTCCCCAGCCCAGTGTCACTACTACAATACAGCGTGCACCGCTCCATATCGCGACCGGCGCGTCTTCGCGCGTTACTGCGTAACAGCACTGGTTTAGTGCTACTCGCCCTCAGCGATTCCCGAACTCAGTCGACACTCAACCACGATCTGCACTATATGTTCACTGGCAGTGAGTATCCCTGCGTCAGAGTTGGCAAAAAGCCATTTATTTATTTATATTTATTTGCCAGAGAGCGATCGAGCGCAGCATGCTAGGAGTCAAACGGATAGACCGAATCAGAAACACTACGCTGCGCTCCAAAACCCGTACTGCTGGTGCCCATTGCATAACAAACTACAACTAATATTACAAGCGGAAGTCTCTTTTCTATCTTTCTTACTAGAAAGAGTCTTCCGCTTGTAATATTAGTTGTAATTTGTAATGCAATAGGCGGGTATTTCTCAGAGCGCAAACGGACATCTCATTCATCTGACCATGTTTTTTTGGAAGTGGCTGCATCTTTTGGTACCATTTTCGGTCGTCAGATACAGCACCCGTTTCTCTATAAGACAACCAAAACCAACCTCAAATCATTCAGCCACTTCCAAAAAAACGTGACCAGATGAATGAGATGTCCGTTTACGCTCTGAGAAATGCCCAGGCCCCTGATGTTGGAGTCAAGACCGCCAAGCTTAAATAGGACTGGGCCGGCCATGTCTGCCGCATGCACCCAGAGAGGTGGGCTAAAATAGCCACGGAATGGGTGCCACAAGACAGGCGAGCAGCTGGCAGACCCAGGAATAGGTGGAGGGACGACCTGGATGCTTAGCCAAGTTGCCAATCGCTAACGCTTAGTAGCGTATCGCAGTTTTCCCACTCTGTCACTCTTTCATATTAGTGCGACAAAGACGGTTAGCTGCCTTTCGTTTACGATTGACGATTAAGCGTTAGCGATTGGCAACTTGTCTAAGCACCCTGGACGCGTATCTCAACGGCTGGCCACAGATTGCTCAAAACCGGGAAGATTGGAGACTTAGGGAGGAGGCCTTTGCCCAGCGGTGGGACACTGTATAGACTATAATAATAATTATAATATTTTTTATTTCATATAATATTTATACAGTACGTGATTAATCGGATTACTCCTTCCGATTAATCACTAAATTTTAGTAAAAACTCGGTTTTGGTGTTCATTTTATAAACTGTAAGCGATATTATAATATTTCTAATATAAAAACTCCGATGAAGTTTATATTCGTAAAGATATCGTACTTAATTCTAGTTAAAAGCCTGACTGCAATTAAGGTTTTTTTTAATCTCACGCTAATTAGGTGTCCCTAAAATGTAATTTACTGAGATTACTTTCGCTCAACTCTGCCCTGCATTATAGGTATAGACATCGGCACGTGAGTGGAGGCCACGCACGCATCAACATGTCCTGTAAACACACGGGGAATTTGAAATTTGTGTTCTTTTTTCGTACTGACCAAAAAGATTGTTCAAGAGATTTGCTTCAATATTTTGACGCAAGTCATTCATTCATTCACAGCATTTTTTGCAATTAGTACTTCATTTGGCTGTGTGTGTAATCATTCACCTCAACTCTCGTGCCGATACCTATAGTTCCATGATAGTTGAGGTCATCATCATCAGCCTATGTTAGTCCACTGCTGGACGTAGGCCTCTACTATTAACTATGCGTATAGACGCATTAGGAGGTATATGCCCATAATCGCTACGCTGGGCAAGCGAATTGGCGATCGCAGTAATGTGTCCACTACGATGACACTTCAATCCCTTAGTCGACACCCGCAGGAGGAGTTGGGGTGTTGACAAATATATTCTCACTGCCGGCACCAGACGGCAAGTACGGCACACGGATAGTTGAGGTCACGCACACAAATACATTTCATGTATAAACAAGAGGGATTTTGAATTAGTGATATTTTTTCGTACTGGCAGCAAATTAAAATGCTGTTAGTACGACTGAGACATGTGAGCATTTTTCGTGAAACGGTCCACTATGTAGTACCATAAGGATAAAAATTGCTTGTCAGTATCTTTATACGAGTTATCTGTCTAAGCTTCCTTCTGTTAATCATAGGTTACTAAAAGCGTTTATATATTATTAAGGCATAATCTCGCCAACTGTTAATCTGGATTATTTTTCAATTAAATCATTATTTTGCAGGTTTCTTGGACGCGTCACCACACAGCGAGTTAGAGAAAGCGGACGCATTGCACCGAATAGCCGTGTTACAACGCACGTTGTGCCAACCACTGCGGGTGACTTCGGCGTTCCTGGCACACTACTTACCTCTGTGGGACGAGACTCGCTACTTTAACGAGGTAACGCATTATCCATGCAAAGGTAAAGAAAGGATGCGATAAGTACCGACTGCACACGCGCTCCAACTATTTTGGCACTGCACAGGATCTCTCTTCTTAATCGTTCCCCCATTGCTGAGGATCGTGACTCCACTTGCGGTTTATGAAATGCCTCCAACTGTTTCTATCTGTGGCTCGATGGATCGCGGTGGTAATGGGAAGATCCAGCTGTTCGGATATCTGATCTGACCATTTCTTGGGACTTCGTCCTCTAGGTCTTTTGCCCTCAACCTTTCCCGTTACCACTAGTTTTTCCAAATTATCGCCCCCCCTTCGAGCGATATGGCCAAATTAGGTGACAACCCGGTGTAGGCATATGCCTACACTATAGAGGACAGACGTTGGGCGTTCTCTATTTTGAGTTTTTTGAGGACCGAGTCGTTTGTGCGGTGGGCTGTCCAAGGAATCCTTAGCATACGGCGCCAACACCACATTTCGAAAGCGTCGATCCTCTGTCTGTCAGCGGCTTTTAGCGTCAAGGTTTCGGCACCATAAAGAAATATGGAGAAACAGCACAGGATTTCCGTGGTATAATGCTGTGCCAAGTTTTTGGGCTGTACTTTTGTCTTATAAACAACAGTAGGCTTAGCACATGATTTGGCGCGACAGTATTCACAGTATGTTGCCGCGAGATTGACTGTCTTTTACTATGTTAATAAAAGACAGACGGGTATTGTACATCGTCGCGAGATACTATCGCTTTAATCAGGGGTCGGCAACCTTTTAGCATCCAAGGGCCACATAGTAGTTAACGAAATTGACGCGGGCCGCACTTGGTTAATATGTAGGCTTTGTTCGAAAAAAGAACTCAATTATCGGTTGTCAATAAGGACGAAATAAGGAAGAGTCGAATAAAGCAATATACTATTAGGCAAATAACCGTTATCCACGATTTTTCATTTTCATTTTATCGGATCGAGCTGGAAACTGGAAATCCGTATGCGTGACTTTTGGGCTCTCCAGATTACATTTTTTTTTATTTATTGGACAAAAAAAGCATTTATATGAAATTTTCAAAATAATGGTCCATTAGCGCTGAAATTTGACATACAGACACTTTTTGGAAAAAAATGAAGACGACAGCATCCCGGAACAAAAAGCCAAAATCCCGCGTAAATTAAGCGAGTCTGAAGGGCGAGTTTTCAGGTCGGGAAGCCGTAGACTGACCCCACGGAGAGCCAAAGGCCCGGAACTTCACTTCGGGGTCCCGTCCCAAACCCCAGTAATTTTGGGCGCGGTTGAAAGCCTCGCTGCAGAAGGGACGGAACATTGCCAGAACCGATGGGAATCTATGTTAAGCAAGCCCGAAGGGCGAGCTTTAGGGTAGGAGGTCGAAGGCCGACCTTCTGGAGGGCTGAAGGCCCGGAGCTTAACCCCAAGTGGCCCACTTCTGAGTAATCTAAAGCGAGGCCGGAGGCCGAGCTCCGAGAAAATTTAGCTACCAAGCGTTCAACTACCCCAATAGCTAAATAAGCCGAGCCAGAGGGCCGAAGGCCGAGCTCCGCTTAAGGCCTAAATAAAAATAAAAAAGGCCGGAGCGTCAAAATTAAGCCCACGCGGTACAACTGCCCTACCTAACTGTCTTAACAAGTGAACTGGAGGGCCGGAGACTCGACGGTTCGCTTCGAACCCTTGTGAAGGCCGCAGGCCGAGCTGCGCGTAGGACCGAAGGCCCGGAGGGTTACGATCGAGCCCACGCGGTACAACTGCCCTACCTAACTGTCTTAACAAGCGAACTGGAGGGCCGGAGACCCGACGGTTCGCTTCGAACCCTTGCGAAGGCCGCAGGCCGAGCTGCGCGTAGGGCCGAAGGCTCGGAGGGTCACGATGGAGTCCACGCGGTACAACTGTCCTACTTAACTGTCTTAACAAGCACACTGTTCGCTTCGAACCCTTGCGAAGGCCGCAGGCCGAGCTGCGCGTAGGGCCGAAGGCTCGGAGGGTCACGATCGAGCCCACGCGGTACAACTGCCCTACTTAACTGTTTTAACAAGCGAACTGGAGGGCCGGAGACCCGAAGGTTCGCTTTGAACCCTTGCGAAGGCCGCAGGCCGAGCTGCGCGTAGGGCCGAAGGCTCGGAGGGTCACGATCGAGCCCACGCGGTACAACTGCCCTACTTAACTGTTTTAACAAGCGAACTGGAGGGTCGGAGACCCGACGGTTTGCTTTGAACCCTTGCGAAGGCTGCAGGCCGAGCTGCGCGTAGGGCTGAAAGCCCGGAGCATTCGACAGAGGCGCGGGCAGCTCGCGAGGCCGAGTGTGTCGTGACTACATCGGACATTGTTGATATTTCAAGAAGTTCTTTACTTCGCCCCTGAAACCCGGTACAAAACTGAACTTCGTCTCAGAAGCGTTCGAAGATAAGGTAAACGAATTTACTTTCACGGCAATACGTCGAATTATGCATGTTTTTTTTTTAATATAAGAGGGCCCGACAGCAAAGGTAAATTGCATTGCGATTTTCAATTATTTATTATTTGAATTTATACCTATACCTTTTTAAATTTAGTACTTTATAATTTGTCTCTTTTCTATTTTTATTTTGCTGTTCCTGGTATCATTTTAATTATCAGTCAATTTAGTCCGTAGAATTGTGGATTATACTATATAACGCGGCGGTGTGAAAGGGGCGCGGGGGGAACGATACAACAAGCGACCGTATTGCTGCGCCACTCTGTCTGTTGCCATGCCACTGACTCGAAACACACATATTTTAATAACAATAATTTGTCGCCTCCGTTTTATAATTAGGTTTTTTGTTAATGTGTATGACCTTTAATGAGGTTCGTGATTTTAACATACACGATAGACAAAATAGTCAAGGAGGTCCGCGGGCCGCAACTGACTCCTTCGCGGGCCGCATGCGGCCCGCGGGCCGCCGGTTGCCGACCGCTGGCTTTAATCATTGTGCTAACCCTACAGGATGGATATACTACGACAAAGAAGTTGAACGACTTATCCCTTTATTTATAAATGTCTCTTAACTTAATAAGCTCCATGTATTGTTTGTCACTTTCGGTCTCATCAATAGTGTCGTAATCGTTATCAACGTGCGGTATTGGTGTCAAAGTATGGTTGACAGAAAAATCAAATACACAAGTATTTTATCTATTATTTAAATTTCAGAAATTAAAATCATTTTAATTATAATAATTAATTACACACACATATATTAATCATTTATTGAAATTACATTAACTAAACGAGTAAACGACTAAAATGTATTATCAGATTCGACTGTCAAACGTTCACGTCAAATTGACAATAACACTGATCTTACTCCACTTGAAATAGTTTCTTGAATATTCATTTTGATTAAAATAAAGACTTCGCAAAATGTCATTTAAAGTACTATTATGTGTCATAAATTAATGACATTTGATTTTTTCTTTTTTAAGGTAGGATAAAGTTTGTATGTATCCTAAGGAGAGTACTATTTTTTTTGGGAGTACGAGTACAAAATAGCATTTTCATATTTGATACTTTTACTGTCAACCATAGCCATTGCCACGGAAAGTTCACGTTGATAACTATCACTTTATCAATATGTCTATAAGACCGAAAGAGACAAACAATACTTAGCGGCTTGCTAAGTTATGAGACGTTTTATTTGAATAAGGGGACTCGTTCATCATCATCATATCAGCCGAAAGACGTCCACTGCTGAACATAGGCCTCCCCCAAAGATTGCCACAATGACCGGTCCTGCGCCACCTGCATCTAGCGGACTCCTGCGACCTTCACCAGGTCATCAGTCCACCTTGTGGGGGGCCTACCCACGCTACACCTTCCGGTACGTGGCCGCCACTCAAGAACCTTCCCGCCCCAACGGCCATCGGTTCTACGCGCATTGTGCCCCGCCCACTGCCACTTCAGTTTCGAGATTCGGAGAGCTATTTCGGTTACATTGGTTCTGCTGCGGATGGTCTCATTTTAAATTCGATCACGCAGAGAGACTCCTACCATAGCCCTCTCCATTGCCGATAAATGTAATTAAAATGAAACAAGGTGCCCGTGAGGAAAGGGAAAAATTTTAACAGCATATTCCTGAGACTAAAAGAAGCAAAAAATGTAAAGTCAGGTATGGTCAAATCTGTAAAAAAAAAATTTTTTTTAAATTTTTTTTTGATGTTTTGAATGCCTCAATAGACAAAAAAAGGATTTTATTAATGAGACTATCGCGAAAAATGCACTTTTTAAAGTTTTTTTTTATTTGCTAGGTAATTAAGGATTTTGTTTGTTCATTTGATGTCTGTCAATTAAGTGTGACAGGACTAAGACAACATGGTAACAAAATCGTTTCCTAAAGTGCGTTTATCATAGCGTAACGGGCCAAAACGGTTTTAGGAAAAAAATATAATTTTCTCTTAAAATAGACTCAATCCAGAAAACTTCATATGACATTTTTAACTTTGGTCAGAAATCCGCTGTAGATGTTTTCCCCTTCCTCATGGGCACCGTGTATAATTGATGATGTCGATTGATGTAAGGGGACTAGTTAATAATTTAATAATTTATTTCATCAGATCCTGGAGCTATTAGAATGGGTGGAACCAGATCCGGAGCTACTGCCTCGAATTCTAGAGCCTTTGACACGGACATATACTCGCGTGCAACCCGTACAACAGTGCGCCATACTGCGCACTCTTACACGCATGTACTGCAACATGGTAAGTTGGGACAAAAGAGTAAACAGATACGCTAACCAGTTCATCAGTTGAATAACCACCGAAAAAAAACCGGCCAAGTGCGAGTCGGACTCGCGCGCGAAGGGTTCCGTACCATTACATAATTAAAGATAAAATGTTTACATAATTAAAGATAAATAGATAAATATCTTGGGACATCTTACACAAATCGACCTAGTCCCACTGTAAGCTCAATTAAGGCTTGTGTTGTGGGTACCAGGCGACGATATATATAATAGATAGATACGTATAGATACTTAGATACATACACAGCCATGACCAAGGAACAAACATTTGTGATAAATAGATACACAAAGAATGCCCTCGCCGGGATTCGAACCCGGAACCTCCAGCTTCGTAGGCAGGGTCACTACCAACTAGGCTACAGAGGCTGACACACATTCGATGCTGCGTTCGTCAACGAGCTCGATGTCGACACAGCCTTGTCTAAAATCCTAGCTGTTTTATTTGACATTAGGATTCGAGGCTGTGAGCGAGGTTGTGGGCTCGTCGCTCTTTTTCGTTAGAGAATACGAAGTTCGTACATTAAACGTCAAACTCTCGACGCAGTGTAGTTCCAGCTCACGCCGCATTCGTCGCCGAGCGCTAGTGTCGTTTAAAGTACATTAGTGAATACCATTTTTAGGCTCGACGCTGTCGAAGCGCTGACACAGCGCTGACAGCAAGGCGGTTTCCTTAGTGAATAACACTGCAGATACGCTAACCAGTTCATTGGTTGAATAACCACCGAATTAAAAAAAACCCGGCCAAGTGCGAGTCGGACTCGCGCGCGAAGGGTCCGTACCATTATCAATTTATAATTTGAAAGATACAGTTAAATCTACCTCAAAAACTATGACATCATTTAATCAAACCAAAAATCGTTGATAGTTTATCAAAGTGCATAACATACTGCGCACTCTTACACACATGTACTGCAACATGGTAAGGTCAAAAGAGTAAACATTAGAGTGGTCCTTATTTTTGGCATTTTGTAGGATGTTTGAACCAATAAAGGAGCTCTTTGCTCTGCCGATTGCAACTTTCTATGGGACACCCTCTCATTTTGTTATTTGATAAATAAACCATATTTGTTTTTTTTTCAATTATTATACAAAAATTAGGGGTCTAAGGCCACACACTTATTTTCAAATAAAGTTGTTGAGAAATATTCTTAGTCAAACACATTTTTATTAATCAATAATCATCAAGGTCGGGCGGGAGACGTCAAAATTAAAAAAGAATGCTCCTCTATGGTTTACGATTCATCAGAAATGAAATTTAAAATTAGGTTGGCAGCCATGTATTTCATTACGTCTTGTACACACGAGGTGTCTTAAAATCCAAAAACGCACTGCGTGTATGCCCGAATGCGTTTATAGGGAATAGACAATATACACGATGATTCTTAATCCGTGATCAGGAGTAGAAAAACATTAAAATTTAGCCAAAATTAAACTTATTCGGCGAGGTCACAAGTTATTTCTTCACTGTTTAATTAATTAAAAGTGAAAACCTAATTAAAACAAATTACCACTTAATACATGATCATCCTACACTATAAAGTTTAACTACGATACGTCAAGTGCCATCAGTATGGCGGGAAACGGGAATTTGACGGATCTTATGTCAATAAAGACTTCTATCTACTCATTATCTTATCAGTGCAACACTGATAACGACGAACATAATTGATAGGAGATTCATGTTAACGTGCATTACCTAAACTTAGTAAAATCTTGAGCAAGTAAAGCAATTTCTTTTCATAGAGTACAATTTAATAATTAAATAAAAACAATAAAACTGCATACCTGACCAACTAAAACACAAAACATTATTTTAAACATAAATTAACAAGTGTTCAAAATGTCCACCGTGTTGTTCTTGACACAGATCCGCTTGATTGTTCCTGTGATTGGATTGATTCACTCGAAATCTTCTTCAGCAAAGAATCTTAAGATTTGTTGATCCAGATCGTCAGGATGATGACGAGGTCGTCCGGGTGCTCGAGCATGTTGTAGCACTGTAAACTGTCCGAAGTCGCGAAGATTTTTGGTGCGTGCGATTTATTAAATTGTGACCGGGGATCGGAATGTTTGGATGAAGTCCGTGAAATAACTGTTGGGTTCGCCTTGTGCTATTCGTTTGTATTGACAAACGCTGTATGTTTGAGTACGGAGGTGGTAGAGGCATGATTTTTGGTGAATAATTATAATTTTCTCAATAAATATCCGTGACTATGACTTTGTTTATTATGCGTTTGACAAAAGTGATTGACAATGTCATGGGGAAGGTTTACTCATAAATTGACAATTGCTAATAACTTTGTAAAGAGATTACAATACAACCTCATTCAATCCGATATGGTAGTAGTACAGTGACAAGGATTTTAGGATAAAATTTAATTCAAAATTAAAACATGATTAAAAAATTAATAAATTTGTTTTCACGTAATTACTACTTTAACGTAATCTCCATCAATTACTGAGTTAGAAAAAATGGTTCCTGATCACGGATTAAGAATCATCGTGTAGACTTATCTTGACATCTGTAAGGTAGGGGCTTAAAGGTGTGTTCATGACTCTGTAAATGACAGATAAAAGTACAGGAGTCATCATCGCTCTCTGACCGATTTCGGCCACGGCGACCGGTTGAACTGACTACTGAGAGCGTCGCTCGTGTGCTCTCATGTGACTGACGTAGCCTATTTTTGCAACAAATGTGCGACTACATTTGCTGCAAGTCAGCACCCCACCTACGTAGTTGTAGTTAATAACCACAGGTTTTCAGCTCGTTCCGCTTAGCGTCGAGTTCCCCTTGTCTCTTCTTCTCGAAGGCTTGCACTGCAGTATGAACAGAATGCCTCCATTTCGGACGATCCGCAGCAGCCATCTCCCAGTGTGACGGGTCGATGTCACAGCACCGCATGTGGCGCTTCATGAAACAGGAGTAGAAAAGTTTAAAAACATACTATTAACAACATCCTCAGCCGGGATATCTCTAGCCCCAATTTTAAATTTAAAAACTTTCTAATTTCATCTATTCTTTTCAACTACGTTTTTCTAATAATATCTCCCGTCCAGGTGTACGCGAGTACGCGAAGAAGGCAGTACTTCGTGTCGGCCGCGACACCAAGCGAATTGTATGCAGACGCGCTGCACTATGTTGCTTCCACGATAGGCACCATGTGCAGTAGGGCGCTCCAGGTCGACCCAGGTACTTATTTGTGTCTGTCTAAATTGCGTTGCAGGTTTTTGTCCTAAAAGAAGTATATTTCAATGAAAAAAAAAAAATTTCGGTGTCTTTTTAACTAAACGAAATCTGCATTGTTTTAATACTTCATTATTAAAAAAGTAAATATTATTTATAGTCACATAGTGGTAAATTGAGGTACCTGAGTGGATTTTCCGTGCAAGATTCTTTAGGATTATCCAGTTACTGTTTTTAAGTATGTTTTTATGTGCAACACTCTTCCAACACTCCTTGTCAATAAGGTAGAAAACGACAACAACGTATAAGGTGCAATCTGCGATTTTTTTTCATAGCAGATTCAACCCTACACACAACGTACAAAGTGCTATCTACGATGACAAAACAACCGCAGATTGCACCTTATACCTTGTTGTCGTCTGTTAATGAGGCATTAACTGATTTTGGCCAGTAGTCTGGCAAATCAAAAAATATGACGATAATTTTGATCTTTCCAATATACGCCTAAAAATCTCAGCCAAGAACCTAGTGTATTTTGTTTATCTAGTTTGGGAACCACTGTTAGGCGTGTTAATGTATTGATTTTTTTCTTTTCTTTCTGATGCTGAATAAACATATTTTTCATCAGTCATCACACTTGCTGTCTAAGGGCGCCATTGCTTGCGTGCGTAGCGGGAGTAATAGAAAAGTGAATTTCCCTAGGGAGTAATACAAATGCCATTACGTTATTTAATAATATTATGTCTTAAAACTTATTTTTTTGTCGGCAATTGTGATGAAAAACATTGTATGCATCACGGTCGGTAAGCGGAATACTAACTCGAGTCATAAAAGCCCTGCGCCTAACGGCGTCGGGCTTCTAACACTCTCGTTAGTAATTCCGTACTTACCTGCCTTGATGCACAATGTACTATTAATTTTCATGTATAATTAAATTAACACGCACTTCCCACAGATGATCACCAAGTGCTATACAGCACAATGTCCAGCGCTCTTCGCATCGCGCGCTCCCAACTATCTCTAACCAACACCACGTGTCTACCTCCTCTACCATCGCTTCCAGCATTGCTGTTACCCCTCATATCAGTGTCTCCCGATCTGCTGGATAAAGTCGCTGAACTCATTCTCACGTGAGTACTTTCTCTGCTTTAGGCCTCCCGCTCGAAAATGAAAATGGTGGACCGCCAAGCGCACTCTACCAGTAATCTCACTATCACTATAAAGCTTGTTTACGGAATAAAGTAGCCATCGTAAAATCTGTCTCTACTGTTACGCAATAGTCCCATGTAGCTCTAACAGCCATGGGACTCTAAATTGATTCTTCTGTTTTATGTTTAACAATCCAATATCCAACAACATTCGCTAAAAAGTCGTTCAAATCAAAATAACTTCAGATAATGCTTAATGCAATAGTATCGCTATTGTAATTTAGTTAAGACCCATTGGGAAACTAAATGACCCAAAATGGTAAAATAAGAAAAAATACTACTTAAATCCAGAAGTTTAAATAAAAGTCCATAATTATGGAGAAATTGATATAAACATCAACTACGGCGTCCCAGAAGATAGGCAAAGAGTCCTTCTTCTTAATGACACCCATACTAAGGTATGGTCTCATACAAAAAAAAGAATTATACAGCAATGGCTACTTTATTTCGTGAACAAGCCTTAGGTATAGGTATCGGCACGAGAGTTGAGGCCACGCACACATCAACATGTCATGCAAACACACGGGGAATTTGAAATTAGTGTTCTTTTTTCGTACTGACAGCAAACCCAATTGCAACTGCAAGATTGACCAAAAAGTTTGTTCCAGGGATTTGCTTTAATATTTAGACGCAAGTCATTCATTCATTCACTACATTTTTTACAATTAGTACTTCATTTGGATGTGTGTGTAATCATTGACATTAACTCTCGTGCCGATACCTATAGTTCCATGTGAGTTGAGGTCACGCACACAACATCATGTCATGTAAACACACGGGAAATTTTAAATAAGTGTTTTTTCGTACTCATAGCAAGTCTCATTGCAACTGTAAGATTGGCCAGAAAGTTTGTTCAAGGGATTTGCTTCAATATTTAGGCACTGGTCTCACCGCGAGCTACTAAGCTATGAACTATCGGCTATAAACACGAACAAAAGATACGCACTCCCGTGTAAATAAAAGAGACACGGCGATACTCGCCCGGCGGTGATAGCTGATAGCTGGGCGAGTATAGCCGTGTCTCTTTTATTTACACGGGAGTGCGTATCTTTTGTTTGTGTTTATAGTCGATAGTTCATAGCTTAGTAGCTCGCGGTGAGACCAGCTATGCTATTCTCTTATTGACACATTCGACGCTGCGTTCATCAACGAGCTCGATGTCGAGACAGCCTTGTCTAAAATCCTAGCTGTTCGATTTGACATTAGGAATCGAGGCTGTGAGCGAGGTTGTGGGCGAGTTCGTCGCTGTTTTTCGTTAGAGAATACGAAGTTCATACATTAAACGTCAAACTTTCGACGCAATGTAGTTCCAGCTCACGCCGCATTCGTCACCGAGCACTAGTGTCGTTTAAAGTACATTAGTGAATACCATTTTTAGGCTCGACGCTGCCGCAGCACTGACACAGCGCTGACAGCAAGGCGGTTTCCTTAGTGAATAACACTGCTGTCCCTAAGACGCAAGTCATTCATTCATTCACTACATTTTTTGCAATTAGTACTTACTTTAGATGTGTGAACATTCACCTCAACTCAGGTGAAATTACCTTTTCACACCACCTATTCGAATACGGGCCTTTTCTTCCCTGCTGGGAGGGATCACAGTGGCAGAAATGTCTATCAAACGTCCTTATCCAATTAATAGTGTCAAAAAGAGACTTCCGCTTGTATTACAAGTTACAAGCTTTCGAGAAATAGGCCCCTGGTGGCGTAAATTAACCGTACCGACCGCGTAACTACTTTCATAATCTCGGGTGTTTTCTGTATGCTCGGAGGATCAAAATACATTTTTTATAGTTTGTATTTGTATTCATAGTAAAACTATAGTTATTTGTTATACAAGGGTGCAAAGTTGTATTTTACCCGCGAGTATGAAATTGAAACACGAGCAAGCGAAAGGATTCTATAGTTGAACCACGAGCGAAGCGAGTGGGTCTAAAATAGAATCCTGAGCGCAGCGAGTGTTTTAACATACGAGAAGTAAAATACATTTGCACCCGTGTGTAACACAAAACTTTTCCCCTCACTATAGCGAGGAAACTCAAAAAAGGTAATTATTTGTTTACATTACAATCATCATCGGGTTAGTGATAATAATTTTCCAAATGCATCATGTATTTAATGCAAGATTTTGTCGCAGTAAACTTAGTACGAAAAAGTAAACTCAGCACGATTTTAACACATTCCTGTAGTTGCACACCAACGCCAATGCATTATTAAATCATTCTCATTCATTATTTTTACAAAATTATAACAGAACACCCTGAAAGTTATTTCGTTTACTATTTTTATGCGTGTTCGAGTCGGTAAATAAAGATTAT
Organism: Thaumatotibia leucotreta; assembly: GCA_025490895.1. Lineage (NCBI taxonomy): Eukaryota > Metazoa > Arthropoda > Insecta > Lepidoptera > Tortricidae > Thaumatotibia > Thaumatotibia leucotreta. The sequence continues at coordinate 1,753 of JALPQI010005036.1, read as the reverse complement.
AACCTATTATATTCTTTGACAATGTTGACGTTGACATTTTCTGCGTTTTGTAATTGCATCTAGTCATCTTATCATCATTCACTAAAATAATTGTTACTTATGGAATTTTAGGATTTATATGTTAAAATCATCATATTATGTAAAGGTTTGTATTTTACACTAAATTCTCAAACAAATTATTTAATTATCATTAATATGGATCGATTTCCATGAGCATTTTACGTTTTGTTATTCCAAAACCAAGGTCATTACTTTGCCACACAAGTGAATAATATGCGTTTTTACACGTTCGTATTAAAGGATAAACGAGCATTTTACGAGCTAGTGAGGGGAAAAATACTTTATCATTTTAAAAAGATATCAGCTTCTCTCTGTTAACCCCTATATTTTGCTACAGGACTTAATGTTCGCTTTAAAACGTTTGATAGTTTGATATACATTTCTGACTCAGAAGATTTAATTTCGAACCTTAATACTGCTCATTTAAAAGTGAAATGTTTCAAACATGATATTGAAACAGAAGTTTGTGTTTCTGTTGTACAGAAAATTAAATATATGAAAGTTATTTGGGATTACTAGCTAAACAGAATTACTTTATCGATTACCAGCGACGCTAAGTTGCGTACCTTCCTAATGTAGTTCGCTTTTCGTTCGCGCGACGTAAGTATTCAACGTGGTAGTTAAAACGAAATCGAACAGATGGCGGTATTTTATAGCGCCGTACTAAACTCTTATTCGGGGATAAAGATTGTACAGTCTTTGCAAAATCGACATTACTCAACGCATTCGTATGAAACTTATAATAAATAAATTGAGAACTTTCAACTGTGACAAACGATTTGGTATATCCTGCTTTAAGGGCCTTTTTAACTTTCCCTGAATAAAATATTATATCTGTCAGATAAATGTTAGCTGGCTGTATGGTGACTACAATTAGAATACATTTGTCACCACCCCAACTCCTGCGGGTGTCGTAGGAGTCGACTAAGGGATTCAAGTGTCACTGACCATTATTTGATAAAAGATTGATGATGGGCAGCAGCGTCATCATAGTGGACACATTACTGCGATCGCCAATCCGATCCAGCATGGCCATTATGGGTATTTACCTCCTAATGCGTCTATATGCATAGCTAATAGGAGAGGCCTACGTCCAGCAGTGGACTATCATAGGCTGATGTTTCTTGTATATGCCTGGTGAAAAGGATAGTGATATTTTTTATCTGACGGATATAGTTTTTATTCGGGATTGTAAAACAGGCTTGTAAAGAAAGTTCAAAGTACCTACAGCTAGGAAATAATGTAGTCTTTTAGTTTTCGACTTTATTACCGCCGGATAGAGTCGAAAAGTGGTAGAGTAGACAATATGTAACTTTAGGCCATTCTAGAACTATGTTAGTAAAATATAAAAATGTAAATGGTCTACATAGGATAAATTACGTGTTTTTACGTAAGTACCTAACAATCGATAGGCGGTAGTATAAACACTAATAGTCCGTGGGCTAGTCGGTCTGAAATTAGAAAACGGTATAATTTGGGGGTACCAAGTGTCCTTTTTACAGTAGTTAGACATATTCATATGGATGTTAAAAAAGTATGATAGACATCTCAAAGTGGTAGCTAATAGGCACACGGGCTATTTCAAGATTTCCGTTGTATGACAGGTATGGTTAAAATTAGGAGGTACAATTTTTCCTTTTCACGGCTGTTAGGTAAGCTTATAAAAACGTCAAAAATGCAAGATTGCCATTTT